>ML785279.1:154968-166484 GCA_009831015.1 Picea engelmannii
GGGTGCGTTTTTTGAGTTTTTTTTTTCATTTTTTTCTAAATTTTTTTTGGGGGGTTTATTTAAATACATTTTCAGTTTTTTTAGTTTTGTTTTATTTTATTTTAATTTGTGTTATTAAAAAAAAAATTAATGTGCATTTTCATTTAAAAAAAAAATTGACTACACAAAGTGTGTTTTTTTATTAATGTAAAATAAACAAATAAAATAATTATTTCATAAGTAAATTTTCAAGTGATAAATTAGTGGTTGATTTTAAGTTTTTTATTTGCAATGGTATCAGTGGTCAAGGCCATGTTGTCAATTAATTCATAATTTTAACTCCAAAAAAATATTGATGCTACCGGTAGCATCACTTTTCAATTTGAAGATCAATTTTAGGGTCTTTTTTGATTGTCAAAACCATGATTTCAAACAAGTCAGAATTTTAAGCATCCCTAAATAGGGTGTTATAGGTAGCACCATTTTTTTATTCGAAGGTTTATTTTGGTGTTTTTGACACAAAAATATGGGTTTTTTGAGCGATAGTTCTCGTTTTGAGATCACAGTTCTCATTAAGTTGGTAACTATGTTTCATCTTTACTCCAAGCAAGGCCTTCATAATGCAATCCTTGCATCTCGTAACATTGATCCATACACTTCAAAAAATGACCATCTTGACTTTCATGTACAATGTCACTCCCCAAGGCTTGAGACAGAACCATAAGAAATTTGAAGAATACCTCATGGTCGCCCAAGAAGGAATCAGATGAAAAATGGGACATAAATTTTGATCTTGAAAAAAACAATTGCTCCCAACTTAGGGCTTGTTGCCCCTTTATATGTGGTTGGAAATCCTTGCAACAAACTATAGGTTGAAACCACCTTCGCCCCATTGATAGTTCATTGCCAAAAACATAATTTCCAGTTGTATCTCCAATGGCATATTGATGATAAGGCAAACAAAAAGATGGCTGGAAATTTCTACTATGACATTCTTGTTTCCCTGGGTGAATCACAGCCTCATAAGAGTGCTCATGTGAATATTCACCAAAATTTGAGCATAAGGGTGGTTGACAATCTTCTTCACAAAATAACTCCAAGTGTTCAAAAAAAAATGTTGGTCAAATTCAACTAAATGAATTTGATTCATTAAATTATCAACTAGGGAGCTCATAAGCTTGTGAGATACCAGCAAAATATATGTAAGATCGGGCCACTAATTCTAATCTAAGAAATCTGAATCAAACAAAGTAAAGCAGTTTCAATGCTATGATCACAGTAATACTCTCAATCTCTAACCCTTAGTTCCACAGATTTTATCATTCTGATTCCATGGCCTACAGATTTCACCACTCAATTTTGTCAGTCAATGATTGGGTAATTAAACTTTATTGTACCAGACTATATGTAAAATATTAAATTGAAAGAACTCACACAACTGAAATAAATTCTTCTTAATCCCATGAATTTTACCATGCCAGTTCCATGGTACAACTGAGAATGACTTAATTGAAATAATTCACAACTGAAATAGAAATCACACAACTGAAATAAAACTAATTGGGCAGTTTATACCAGGAAGAGGGGATCTTACATCTCCTAGCATATACTGCCAAGAAGGAATACATCAAAGAACTCTTGATCTGCAACAAGAAAATATTTATTCCTACATCCAAATGATTACAATCAACTCCTTCACTAATGAAACGAACTCATGAAATATTGAACTTTGCACTAACTCCCCCAAATGAATAACATCATCTTCTATTTATACATTCAGCTTCCCCTTCATAAAAGGAAAAGGAGTTACAACAGCATGGAATCAGATCCTAAACAAGTGGATCTACAACCAACAAATCCTAAATCCTAAAGATGTGGATCTTCTCCACCAAATATTGGATTTAATCTAAGATAATTTGGAGAAAATAATAATAATATATTTCATGAGAACCATGTGCTCAAATAGTAAATTAGGAAATCACAATATCTACTCTAAATAATCATTAAAACATGGGAAATTAACCACTTTACTGTAAGTATTGCACATGAAGCTCATGTAAGGTAGAAATGAACAAATAAAGGAATAGGAGTAATGAAGGCAATGATAATGAAGGGGTAAAGTGAATCAAATATGGCTAAATGGCATCATACAATGTGTTATTTCTGAGGCCCAACATCTCCCCCACACTTAATTCATTGCATGTCCTCTTGCAATCAAAGATACTTAGGGGGTAGTGTCATTGATGCCACGTGAAGATGGATAATGATGGATAGATAATTAAATGTAAAGTGTAATGAAATGGAGTGTAAGGGAATGAAGGAATGGAAAGCTTCAAGTGTGTGGATTCCCATGTTTAATAACTATCTAGAAATAGAAATTGCTTTACCCAATTTTACTTCTCCTGTGGATGTTGGTCTGAGAGACAAATGTTGAACTCTGGCTCACTTGATGAAGAATGTTGATGATGTTGATGATGTTGAAGAGTATTTTTGTTGAAGGAGATAATTGATGTTGATGTCGAAAGTGAATTTGAATCTGTCGATTGTTATTGAACTTGTAGCTGCAGAAATGCTTGAAAACTTGAAAATTGAAAAATGTTGAAAATCATGGTTGATAGTTGGATGAGAATCACATATTGAATTGGAATCCTCTCCAAATGATGATGTGGTCTTGGAATGTATGCAACCATTAAAAGCTACAAATCAGTTGCAGAAAGTTGGTTGTAGCTTTTTACAAAAATGTTGATTATTTTATAAAATCAGTTTTAAATCATATTGGTGCATCCCCTATTCATACATTTTTAGCAAATTATGCCCCGCCGCCCCCCCCTTTCTCAATTTGATGTATGGGGAACAAAACTTATGTCGTAGAATTTTTAGTTCCATTGCCATCTAATTACAAATGAAGCTGCAAAATTGCCTCTGCAAATAGTCACCTACATGAAATTCTGGAAATTATATAAAAGTTTGCTTCAAAAATGTATCTATAAATTCTTCATGATGCATTTTTCAGAGATTTTGCGTGTGCCTTACTCAAATTTTCAGTTTCTTCACAAAACCCCTATTTCATAAAATTTTATATCAACCCCATCTGCGTGTAATCTCTGTGCAAAAAGTGCCTCTAAGAATAAAAATCTTCTTGTAACAGTTTTTCTGTAGCTGCAGAATCACTTGAAATTTGAAAAATGATTTTTGAATCAAATAAAATGTTTATGTTTTGTGGCTATGAATGATGAATGAAAAAGAAATATCCACCCTCCCCCACACTCGAGTTCTTCCATGTCCTCATGCATGGGAAGTAGGTGGACTATCATGCATAAACATTTATGGAGATAGTTTGCAATAATTGCCCTTCTTAAACAGCACATAAAAGTGTTTCATATGCCCACCAGCCTCTCTGGACTAAAATAACTAGCAGATGATGCACACCTCTTTTCAAAGAATAATCATGAATTATATTTGTTGCATTCTCTATCATAATCTCCCACTGCCTTGATCTGATTTTCTATCTTCTTCAATTCATTTATGATGCCTGCATCTATATGGACCTGCAACTCAGCGACAAAATCAGAGTTTGGTTGTAGTTATAATATTTAAATTGTTTTTACCAAAGAATGCATGAAAATATAAAAATATGGACATTTCTAATTTGTGATCCGTATAGCTTAGAGCACGAGTTCAAGTCAAATCAAAAAAATAGTAAATGTGATGGGCGAGCAAAATATGGAAGGAAAACTAATTGGCAAAAAGGTGACAAAAGTAAGAGCATTCTGAGGTTACAAGAGATTTCTTCCATGTTGTTGAATTCATTGATGTTGCTCTGGATCTGCAAAGAAAAAGTATCTTTTTTCTTTTTAAAATATAGCTCTAGTTGTGTTGAAGAAAAATATTCTACAGGAATGCCTTGAGACTTGAGAATAGAAGCTTGGTTTTCCATCAATGTTATCACTGGTGACACAACAATACTAATTCCAACCTTTGTAAGTGTAAGAATTTGGTAACAGAAATACTTTCCATCTCTTGTTGGCATAAGATAAAAACAATCCTTTCTTGCTAAAAATTGTCTCAATGACCTCAAGTTGTCATCCTCTAAAGTTGGAATGTTCAAAATTTTGTTGTAAAATCTTGGATAGTCATTCCTTTTGATTTCGATAAGTGAGCTTTTCATTTGCACTTTTGGATGAAAACTTAGATGTTGGAATAAGAAAATAAATTATTGTGCATTCTTGTTTAGCTTCCTTCAACATATCTAGTAAATCAATATATGCATCATTCAAGAGAGCTTTGTATCGAACTGAATTGCAACCACAACAATAGTCACTGCTATACCAAAGAAGTCTAAAATTTCCATAAAGTCATTTTTGTTAGAAAAGTAAGTGTGCTCATTTAACCATACACAATATAGCAATATTGTCACCCAACCATAGGTCGAAGCCACCCCCGAGCACCTTAACCTTGACAGAGAATAATTCTGGAAGGAAAACCTAGGCCTAATATCCAATCAATGTAGCATACCTCTCTCCAGAGCTAGCACACAAGGCAGAAAGTCTAAACCATAACCAAGAGAAAGTCCAAGCCTAAAACCGAAAATACAAGTTGTAGTAGTTGCAGCTGCAGCTACTCTCCAGACTCACGCACTTACTAAATTTCTGCAGTGCGCACTAGATTTTTGCAGTTGCGAGCTATGTGTGTACAAATGAGCTATGGCATCATGTATTTATACTGCTCTTTCTTAGCTATATGGGCCGACTTCTCTTTTTGGAGGCTAAAGAATCAATATTAGATTATTTTCTTTAGTCGACTTGTCTTCTAGGGTTATATCTAATGCTTTAGGGTTTCTTCTTGCTTCCTGGAATATTTTATTCTTGTCAAGGTCACACATGGAGGTTAATACCTCCCACAGCTACCATAATATCAACACTCCCTCCTAGCTAGGGAGGTATTGAAGGCAATGGTCTTGAGCACAAACATACCATTCAACCGGTAGCATCATCATAGCCACTCAGACTATCTCATGATTAAATCACGAGCACCATCATCACTATCAGTATCATCTGAAAGCATCAATTGCATCATCTATTTAGGCCATACTCCATTTAAGTAATGATGTTGAATAAGTCACTCACTCCACAGAGTGATACAAGAACTATTCTTCTAATCCGGACATATGTCCTAGAAGAATAATTGTTCCAACAGATGTTGGAAGCCACGCCATGGGATGCAAGGACTATTCTTCTAATCCAAACATACGTCCTAGAAGAATAATTGTCCTGGACCATACACTGACTATCCATATAGTCAGTAATCATTTTCAACACTAGTGATAATCTTCATGGCAATCAGAACAATGCCATTCAATAGAACACAAATGTGTCTATCCATAGTAGTACACAACTACTATCCAGTGGTACACAACCACACCAAGTAGCACACGGCTACTTGATAAGTGACACATAGTCACAAACAGTGGAACACATCCAACACAGTGGCATACAGCTACTGTCCAGAGACATACAATCTCCACAGTGATCATATCATCTGATATCAACCTGTATAACAATATCATGATACAAACTGAATCATTTGGGTCATTCTTCCACTCACATCTCTAAGATCTGGAAGAGCATCTACCCTTAAAAGGTAAAACATCAGCCATGGGCTATCTGGACTATTCTTCTCAAGCATAGAAGAATAATTTTCTCTGATTTCTGAGCCTGGACCATTCACCTAACTGGGTCATTCCTCTGGCACTAATCATAGTGCAACCTCGAGAGAATGAGTCTTCCCTAGGGAATGTCTATCCCTGATTGTTGAACCTGGACCATTCACCTAACCGGGCCATTCTTCCGGCACTAATCATAGTGCAACCTAGAGAAAATTAGTCTGCCCTAGGGAATGACTGTCCAAACCATTTCTTGAGGAAGTGATTGTCCTGCACCAACCTCCAAAACAGACCATTCTTCGAAACTACTCACAATTGTGAACTTCGAAAGAATGACTGCCCGGAGAGGCGGACCATTCTACTTGACCACTACTCAGAGTAACTGCCAAGAAGAATGACTTCCCTAGACCATTCCCCCACACTGGCCACAAGGGGAATTGTTGTCTATGGTACATCAACAATCTATCGAACCATTTTCATTACAAAAATGACTGTCCGATCTGGACCATTTTCCGAACTGGAAAATGTTTTTCCGTTAGAAATCTCAAACCACTTTCCGAACTGGAAAGGAACTGCTCATCCTGGACCATTTTTCAAACTAAAAAATGGATGTCCATAAATCAATAACACATCAATGCTCCCTCCCAACCTAGGAGTAATCTCTTCCTTTTTCAATAAGGAAGTCGTCTCCACGAGCCCTAGCTTGTTTCTTAAGTACGCAAACTTTTCATCTTGGACAAAGGCTTTACCAAAATATATGTTATATGCTCATCTGTGGAGATATATTGGAGAACCACTTCTCTTTTCTGGACTTCATCATGGAGAATATAATGCTTGATCTCAATGTACTTCGGTCTGTCATGGAACATTGGTTTTCTCTAAAGGCTTCATATAGCTCTAATCATTACAATATATCATGGTCGAATTCAGCACTTATTTTTCCTGCTAGCTCGTGACATCGTGGAAAGGCTCAAACTGAAACATATCCAAGTCGCACTTATTCTTTCATCATGAGAGTTTTCCATGGACTAGCAATCCATCATCCCAGACTTCTAAGTAACTATTTTGATACACTATCTCTATCATAGAAAGTTTTCACCACGCTTCTGTTGTATATGAGATACTCTGCATCAAGTTGTTTGAATCCATACAAGGTCTTCTTATATCTGCATATATGGGTCTCTTTCTGGTATAAGCTTCTTTCTCACTTGCTTTATTGGGAAGAACAGTATTTTACATGTAAATTCCAATCCATGTATACTACAAGAGGTATATATGGTTTACTGGAACAAGTTGTTGTCATAGTCTTCTCCCTCCTTTTGGAAGAACCTCTGAATCTTGTAATGCTTCCTTTCATAAGTATTTTTCACATTTTCTTACATACATTGTTCTTTATCATAACTTTCATTTCTTCTACTCGATTGCTTCTTAGTGGGTTCAAACCAAGCTAGTAGTCTTGTGGTTCTCGGTATAATAACTGGTTGTTCTTGCTTTTCTTTATTTCTTGGAAACTTCATGCTCTCCCTCATGTCTCTCTTTAGCTCTTGGGTCCATGGGGTGTTTTATATGCCTTGAAGATTTCAACTTATTCCTTTCATCATAGGATCATGGATGTAAATGGACAATCAAGGATACTTTAAGGCTTATTTTCTAAGAAGACTTCTTCTAGAGTCAAACTGAACACATGTTGCTTATCATGGTTGCTACTTTCAATGGGAACATGGACAGATACTTCATAATCCTTAATGAATCATATCATTTAGGATTAGCTCCCTCCTAATCCTTGCTTCATGCATGAATGCATGCTCTTCTTTTGGAATTATGTAATCATCTCCCTCCATCTAAGAGAGTCGACGCTTTCGTCTGCATCATTATTGCCTTTTGCAAAGTGTCACAATTCTTTTTTCTAATTTCCTCTTGATTGTTGACTTCTTTCAGTTTTGACTTCTTTTGGGTCTCTTCAAGTTTGATTCTGATTTCAAATTATCTAAGAGTTGTTACTTATATAATAGCTTCCACAGGAATTGTTACCAAGGGTTGTCAATGTACTTCATCTTTTCATGTGTATTGCTTGACTTGTAGTCATCATGATAGCAATCCTTATCTTGTTATTCTTCCATAGGTATTGTTTCACTTGAACATCTTATCTTCTGAGAAATAGATATACAAGATATGTACATAAACTATGTAAACATGGTATGTACAAGAACTTTGAATAATATTGTTACCTTGACTTAGAAGAATAAGTTTTTTTAATCCTACTTGCCTTCTTTGAGGGTTCCCTTTCTTTGGCAATTGATGCTTCGTTTGTTTCCATCCTTAAGCCAAACTTCCTCTTATTCCTGAAATTCTTGAATTTTGTTGTGAAGGCTTGATCATCGTATTTCTTTTGGGATTTCTCTTTTGTGCTAATCCTTGATTCTTCTTATGCACAGCAAGTCCAAAGTTCTTCAAATGTGAGATACTATTTTCCTGTGTTCATGCTTGCGGCAAATGCATCCCATGTCTTGGGAAGGTTGTTGAGTACTATATTTACTAGTTCCTTGAAATGATTTCTTCAATAGCTTGTAGTTGATCTCTTAACTGAGAAATTTTCACAAAGTATAATATTATTCTTTCATCATCATTTATTTTCATGTCACGAAGCTCATTCTTCAGACTCATTGCTTGTCCAATGTTTCTGACTAAGAAGAGATTAGTTAAGGCATCGTACATCTCCTTAGATGAGTCAAGATGAGAAATGTAGGGTATCAAGTGGTATTTTACAAAGTCCATTATGATACTCATGGCATTGATGTCATTGTCCTTGAACTTCTCCATAACTGCAATGTTTTGAGGTTCCTTCTCTTTTCCTTCTTCAAACTGTGGTTCCACAATCTTTCCTTTCACGATATCCAACACTTTATTCTTGGAAAGGATGATGTCAATCATTGTCTTCCATGTTCTGAATTTAGAAGCCCGTTCTAACTTGTTTCCTGACTTCATAGAGTAAGTCATGACTGCTTTGACTTGGCCAACCTTTTACTTTGACTTGGTCAACCTTTGACTTTGACCAAAAACTCAAACTTGACATCTTAGCTCGCTGAGAGTACCAGTAGGTGCGCTAAGTTAGGGCGCACTAGGCTATCCATAAATTAGGTCAATCTATTCACTTAAGGTGCCTCAACAAGAGGGTTAGGGTTTCGTTGCTACAACAAAAACTATGACTGCAACTGCAACTGTAACTAAGCAAATCCTCACAATCTATCTTCCAACGATTAGACTGTCCGAAGATAGTGTGGGCCCATAACCTGTTAGAAACGTAGGTGTGCTCGTTTAACCATAGACAATATAGCAATATTGTCACCCAACCATAGGACGAAGCCACCCCCGAGCACCTTAACCTTGACAGAGAATAATTCTAGAAGCAAACCCTAGGCCTAATAGCCAATCAATGCAACATACCTCTCTCCAGAGCTAGCGCACAAGGTAGAAAGTCCAAACCATAACCAAGAGAAATTCCAAGCCTAAAACCGAAAATACAAGTTGCAATAGTTGTAGTTGCAGCTACTCTCCAAACTTAAGCACTTACTAAATTTTTGCAGTGCGCACTAGATTTCTGCAGTTGTGTGTGTACAAATGAGCTCTGACATTCTGTATTTATACTGCTCTTTCTTAGCTATCTGGGCCGACTTCTCTTTCTGGAGGCTAAAGACTCAATATTAAATTATTTTCTTTTGCCAACTTGTCTTCTAGGGTTATATCCAATGCTTTAGGGTTTCTTCTTGCTTCCCGAAATATTCTATTCTTGTCAAGGTTACACATGGAGATTAATACCTCTCGCAACTACTATAATATCACAATTTTCAGACCAGTGCCATTGTTGCCCACTTCTTATCAATCCTTTGGTTAATACTGAGAATTTAAAAATGGCAAAGAATAATCCAATTTTTCCAATTATTGTTTCTACACCATTGAGCTTTACCTGTAGTGTAGTTTCATCAACACCGCCTTTACTCAAGGTTTCCATCAATTTACCCCATTCAGTCTTCATGCCTACTATTGTCACCAACATCTGTATCAACAATTTTGCAAGTGTAATATTAAAACAGTATCAACAAACTTCCTAGACCAATTTCCCACAAATTGGGTTAGGCTGAATTTTTGCATGCAAGTTTTTATCAATCCAATGCATCTCCACACCAAAAATCAAAGAAACCCACATCACGGATTTCGAAAAAAATGGAAAAATGGCTAAAGGTGACTATGCTTGGTTTCCTCAAAAATTACGAACTGGGTTTTGCTGAAACTTTGAGAGATTGTTCATCTTACCTTGGTGCATCTTCTCACCAAATTTAGTGAGGACCCAGATCACCGTTTGAAAGATATCCACATTTCAATTTCTGCTATGTTTTCAAAAACGTGGATGAATAAAACGTGAACTAATCATCATAATTTTTCCTATCCTAAGTGCCCATTGGTCACAAAAATGCTTGAATTATTTCTTTTCTGCATGCCACTACAGGAACATTGAGTGGGGAGCTACCAAACACTGCCATGGTCAAACTACTAATAAAAGGCTCATGGATAACTAGTGATTCTCATTCTATGGATTCACCACAATATGAACAAGATACGGGGGCATGGGTATTGAAGAATGGGTAAGATTGTTCAGTTTCTATTTTAAAGGCAAGTTTTGATAGAGTCAGGAATTGGGTGCAAAAGAATTGCGATTTGTATCCAGAGGATTTCGAGAACACTTCCACGTAGACTCCATCACTAATTCAAACTTGTATCCATACCTGTTTTGTGCCAGCAAAGTATTCCTTTGCAAATTCAAACTCATACTCTTACATGTTCATTTCTAGCAACAACTTCTTTGCCAATTCAAACTCGGATGCACCCGCGTCTAGGAGTTGCTTTGACCTTTTCCTTTGAAATTCCAATTTGAAAGATTGTTCTTTTGTCACATGCTCTATATTCTGTAATTCTTATGTTAACATTTCCAATTCTTATGTGGACATGTAAAACGAAGATATGGATGCATCTCAGAGATATGGGTACGTAAATCAAAGGTAAACAATGGTATGGAGCAAACAAGAAATGAATACGTTGACTGTGGTAGAAAGTGAAAAATGGTATTATGAATATGAATAAGACAACTATGTGATATGTGACATAACAGAGGCATGGTATCTTACAAAACAATTATGCAGCTTTATCATCAAGATTCAATCCTTTGAAATTATTTTAACCTGCATCAAATCTTGTTGTTTTGTCACAGGGTTAAGGGTAATTTGAAAGAATAAAAATGGGGTGGAAGGGTAAGACAAGTTAAAGCATTTTTATGTCGAAGACATATATTAAAGACAAGTTTTGTAGAAAACCTGTCAACTTGTTGAAAGGTTTTCTAACACCAGTTTTGTCCGACACCATCCCTCTGAAACCATCCCTTGAAACCTCCTGCCTCATATTATTTGACATATTACATCTAATCAATATTGTATCGCATCTTTAATGTTACCACTTGCATTTTTTATCCACCTCCCATTAATGCACAATAGCCCCGCAATGCCACCACCTAATTCTGGTCACCGTAGTTAAAGCTTCATCGTCATGTAGCGAATCCAACTCGTCCTTTGGCCTACCCCTGCTCTTATGCTGAACCCTCGTTTTCGATTTTTCAGAAATCACGACAGCCATGAATTCATTGTTGCCAATATGGTAATCAGATTTCTTCATTTTAGTATTTTACTAGAACTCGGATACCTCTTGGAGCTCAAGCTTCTCAAAAGATTCTTAGGAGATCCGCAGAAACAAGACCTGGGGGGAAAATTAGCACAATCTTTGCAAGCGCACAGACGGCGACGATGCCATGAAATTTCTTAAAAGTTTT
>ML785279.1:169523-180563 GCA_009831015.1 Picea engelmannii
TAAACATACTCATTTTCATATTTCATTCCAATTTGGCCACTGGTGACTTGGATTTTTGATGTGGTTTTTTATAAGAGAAAATGAGTAAAGAGAAACTTCCATAAGTGTAGACAAATTTTCTGGCGAAGTATTAGCAAGGCAAATTTTAAATTTTAGATCAATTATTAAAATTATAATTTTTTATAAATTATAATATGGATCAAATTCAATATTTATAATCACTTTGTTCATTCATATTGTGTTTTTAATTTTTTAATTAAAAAAATACAATAAATAAGTTTGTTCAATCATATTGTGTTTGTAGTTTTTTAATTAAAAAATTTAATAAAAAAAATCTACAAAATAACTTATATCTTCACATTTTCATGATTTGCAGGTTTCAATAATTTAATTTTGAAGATATATGTATATATATATATATTGGAATATTATTATTTTTCAACCATTGCATATATAAAAATTGTAAAAATTAAGTTATATATATATATAACATTGTTAGTTTGGACTATAAAACATTATATCTTTATGTACACACAAATCTAATAGTATATATACTGCAATAAATATATGTTAGGACAATGATTATTGTCATTTGTCATAAAATATAGTCTAAACGTTTTATTTTTTGATTTTTTACGGATTATTTTTTCAGTAAGATTTTGTTAGGCTATTTTTTTTGTTAGATTTTGAGCCAATTCCAGTGATGAATGGTTGGATCTGTATATTTGAGTGGCTAAATTTGTATAATCAGATTGTCCCAAAGGTTTTTCAGCATGCTGAATCCATTTATGCATTCAAAAATGCAAATTAAACAACAAGAAATAGCTATTTTGTTCAGATTTACATAGCCAAATTCCGACAAAAAAAAAAAAACATTTAAGGAACGCGGTTATCATAAACGTCTGTTGTTAAAAGTGGATTATATTTATTATGATTTACTATTCTTAACACATACACGGAAGTGTAAAAAAGGTACAGATTTGCAACTTGGCAGGATAGAATGCCGCTGGAGTTGAACTCTCATTTGAGTTTCAAATTGCAATTTTATTTTTTTTTAAGATAGGCAAGGTTGAAAATTTTGCTTATCTTAGTGATGGATATGAAATTTTCAATTGGGTACCATCACTTGGTTTTTCAGAGTTACCATCACTTGGTTTTTTCAATTACAAATGATTTTTGGTTGTACAAACTAGTGGTCCTTTCTTTACCATATTCAAAAACATGTATTAAATTGATTTCAATGATGTTACTATATCATAGATTTTAATGTAATGGATTTAGTAAGTTTTTTTTAGTTAATGCAATGGATTTAGTAAATAAGTTGAACTTTGAAAAATCAAAGATAAATTATACATGTTTGGATTCAAACAAAGACTTTTGCATTACATACAAATCCATTATTTTTGTTAAGAACATTGAGAACTTTGTCGATAACATGGATAGTATTTAAATGTGACTTCAAGTAAGCAATAAAGTAAGCAATGTTGAGCAAAATGCATAGCTTCACCAATAATGTGGATGACCTATCCATAACCAAATAGTGCACTGAATAATGTTGAGAAAAATAACAACTTCATGAAAAACATGGATATCTTTTAAAAATAATTAAATTATTTCTAACAAATAGAAACATGTATCTAGAGACATGCATGAAGTGAGGATACATGGTGCTTTAGGAGCATTATGTAGGATCTTTGGTTATGGATAGTAGTGGGTTTAGGTGGACACATAGGGTTGAGGTAAAAAGTTGTGATGCCAAACATTGTTTGTCTACCCAATGGACAGAGTGGTAAAAGGTAGACAACCCTCATTAAAATAGTGAACCAACTACAAATACAATAATTTTAAATGCAATATCTTTATAATCTCAATTAACAATATTAATATGAAAATATTCCTTGAAGTTCAAATACAATCATTTTAATTGCAATATCTTTATAATTCCAATTAACAACATTCATATGAAACCTCAATTTTCCTCTCAAATTATATTTTATAGAAAATAGTTTTTCAAAAGTTTAATGAAGATCTTATCAAAGTTCCTCCAATAGATAAAGTTTGTGCCAGATGTAGAATCAATTTCTACCTGCTTAATAATAAAAAATGCAAATGCATTTTATCTAAGGCCTAAATTTCTATCCCTGTTTGGCTCTTAACATAGTTAGCTTCCTAGTCTTGCTTAAGCTGATAGGTTGCCCCAAATTTTCAATCTCTCTTCTCAATAATTTTAATACAAAAAGGTTTAGTTGTTTTTTTTTAAATGTACATATTAGTTCAAATGTAATTTATTCAACAAAAATGGTAGTATGCCCTTTATGTTTAATTGGAAAGCTTTGAAGAATATATTCATACTTTATTGAAGAATAAATAACTTGGCTTGTATTGACATAGATTTGACAAGGGATAGGGATATTGAAGCATGAATAACTTGAGGGAAATTTTCATATTAATATTGTTAATTGGAATCATGAAGTTATTGCAATTAAAATGATCTTACAATTGACTAAGTTCCATCAAACAACTTGTTTTGGGTGAAAACTTTGTATTTTTTTCTAAGATTTATTTCCTTGAGAAGCAAGCAAAGCTGACTTGCTAGAAGGTGTTGATGAATAGAGCAAAGAATGCACCTTTAAGATTCTCAGATGAAGACACAACAATTTCTTGGTTAAAAATGCTTGAAAACAAAAACAAATTACACAAAGTAAATTACTTTTAATTACATGGTCGTTTCT
Organism: Picea engelmannii; assembly: GCA_009831015.1. Lineage (NCBI taxonomy): Eukaryota > Viridiplantae > Streptophyta > Pinopsida > Pinales > Pinaceae > Picea > Picea engelmannii. The sequence continues at coordinate 172,256 of ML785279.1, forward strand.
GAAATACAAGGATATGCTAGTTGCCCTTGCCCTTATCCTACAGTATACAAATGCACCTCAAGCATTGTCCAAGGAAATAGTGATAACGACCATTTGGATCTTCTAACACAAACATATGCCTACAATTTCATTAATTTTTATGTATAGAACCGTTTCACATACACCGCTTATGGGCCCGAGCTTTTGACAAATAATAGAGAGGCTTGTCTTAAGCTTAAAGAAATGAAGCACTTTAAAAAAACTGGAAAAACCTACGAAATAAATGAATCACCCATTGCCCTGCATTAAAACCTACAAAACACATGGTGTAATACGATTAAAAAAATCAATCGCTAATTAGATGTACCATTTGATCTAATTTCAATCTCATGGAAATATGTTATTCATGATGAAAGGTGAGATGCACCAAGGACAATAACAAAAAGTTGAAATCCCAAAATCCATTCCGTGCAAGAATTATGTATTCAATCTTATATCATTGATTGCATATGATTATCCCTTACTAATTAAAAAGCAAGAATCCTTCCCCATATAGGTTGTTTTTCTATACTATTTCTTTATTGTCATAAATCCATTGTGAACATGATTACATGGATGTGATCTCATATGCTTTTGTACAAGGCTTGTGGGTGTAGCAAACTCGAGTACAATAGACCCTTGGGAAGCCCTCATAGTTGTTGTGTGTATACAAATATTGGCTAGAAATTCATACAACTTTACTGTGTATTCATCCAGGTTGAAGCAAACACTTGGCAACAACTTGTTTATACTCAAAATATCTCAATAAACATCCAAATAATTATAAAATTGAAATTTATTGTAAATACTTTCGTTGGTTTACCTTCAAGCCCTTTAGAAATGTTATAAATATCCCGTAATAAATGATTTTTTGTTAGTTTGTAATGGTTGAGTAAAGTAAATAATTATTGATTGAATGTTTATTATAATATAATGGGAAGTCAAACGAATTAAAATATATATTCTTAATTATTATGTTACTCAAGTTACCTCTTTACCCATGCTTCCATATAACATTAGTGTAATAGTTTATATTTTTTAAAATTTATTAGGATTGGATTTTCAAATATATTTTTATAAAATGTATCGAAAAATCCATTCAAATATTCTAGCAATTTTTTTTAATTCTAAAAACAAACCTGATACAATTTAGTGTATTTTAATAGCCGCATAATTTATATTTTATTATGAGGAAATATTGTATTCGTAATAAAAACCTAAAAACTTCTCTCAATTTACTTCGTCGTTCTTATTCGCCCACTTAGGGGGTATGCTAGTTTTTAATTATGCCAAGTAATTCTGTCCATGCTTTCTACATTTCAGCTTTCTTGTAATAAAACCAATTTAAACTTATTTACCTTTGTGTTACCTATAACCAATCGGGGATGTTGAATGTTGATGAAGAAACTAATCTAATTTTGCTCCAATGATTTGGAAAATGATCTGGCAGCTACAAAACTTTATGTACCAAAGCATTCTCAATGATAACTATGCTGACATTTTTTTTATTACACAAAAACAAAGTTGTAACTGATTTTACTGCTAATCAGGGCAGAATTTTATTTACTAATTTATCCATTACTTTGCCTAGTTTGAAAACTGACAGGCCTGCTCAAGTAAATGCATATTTCCAATGAAACCAAATCCTCAACAAAATCATAAGCATGATCATACCCAAGTTTAAAGAAAACATCTGAACAATTGCTTGGATATGAGGAACCAGACAAGGTTTTAAGATCAAAAAATATTGAGACCAGAGGAATTTTTTTCCTGATAATATCTTGAAACCACTTTTCAATCAAATATGTTCTTGCCCAATTTTCTTGCACATCAAAACTGTCAAATTTTATATGTTTATCAGTCACACATACCTTTATAAAAGTCTGATTTTTTTTCTGCTAGAGTGTGCAAATTCAAGACATGCGAGAAAATATTCGATTTCAGGCTCTAAATCATGCTCTTCAAAATGCTCGAAAGGAACCTTTGAATTTGCTAGCTCTGCCTCCTTTTGAATTGTTGATGCATCCTCAAGCTTTGCAAGGATGTGAACAAAATCGTGGAGAAAAAACATCCTCAATAACCTCTTGAATTATTTGAATATTCTCTGTCAGTTCTATCAGTTCTCTTGTATATAAAATTCTCAAAAACTTGCAAACCACACAACTTGAAGAAATGAAATCTTGTACTCTAAAAGTGAAATCTTGCTAACAAACTTCAAGACTGAGAATGTATTCATATCCTCACATTACTGGGGGCCTCTTGTCACTAGGTTGTCTATTGGTATGAGAAATTTTTCATTCCATGCAGCACACTAAACCAAATTACTAATGCCTAATCCCTTAGCATCTCCCCAACAACGACGCCAAAAATGTTGGTCAAATTCAATTGAATGAATTTGATTCATTAAATTATCAACCAAGGAGTTCGTAAGCTTGTGAGATGCCAACAAAATACATGCAAGATCAAGCCACTAATTCTAAGCTAAGCAATCTGAATCAAACAAAGTAAAGCAATTTCAATACCATGATCACAGTAATACTCTTAGTCATCCTTAATCTCTAACCCTCAGTTCCACAGATTTTATCATTTTGATTCCATGGCCTACATATTTCACCATTTGATTATGTCAGTCAATGATTGGGTGATTAAACTTTATTATGCCAAACTATATGTAAAATATTGAATTGAAAGAACTCACACAATTGAAATAAATTATTTTTAATCCCATGAATTTTACCATCTCGGTTCCATGGTACAACTGAGAATGACTGAATTGAAATAATCCACAACTAAAATAGAAATCACACAACTGAAATAAAACTAATTGGGAAGTGTATACCAAGAAGAGGGGATCATGTCTCTCCTAACATATACTGCCAAGAAGGACTACAACAAAGAACTCTTGATCTGCAACAAGAAAATCTGTATTCCCACATCCAAATGATTACAATCAACTCCTTCACTAATGAACTAAACTCATGAACTACTGAACTCTACACTAACTCCCCCAGTTGAATAACATCCTCTCCTATTTATACATTTAGCTTCCACTTCATAAAAGGAAAAGGAGTTACAACAACATGGGATCAGATCCTAAACAAGTGGATCTGATGTGGATCTTCTCCACCAAATATTGGATTTGATCTAGGATAATTTGGAGAAAATAATAATAATATATTTCATGAGAACAATGTGCTCAAATAGTAAATTAGGAAATCACAATATCTACTCTAAATAATCATTAAAACATGGGAAATTAACCATTTTAGTGTAAGTATTGCACATGAAGCTCATGTAAGGTAGAAATGAACAAATAAAAGAAGAGGAGTGATGAAGGGAATGATAATGAAGGGGTAAAGTGAATGAAATATGGCTAAATGGCATCATACAATGTGTTATTTATGAGGCCCAACAATATGCATCATACCTCCTAGGATATGAATGGAAATCGTTATAAGAATGTTGTAATGAATCATTCCTATGTGGTTGAAATAAATATGTGAACATATCATCTTCATGTTATCAAAAATGTGAATCATTAATGTACATAGATGTATGTTCCAAAGGCAACAATTCCACGGCATTTACCCTAAAGTCATCATCAGTATCATAAATGGGATTCTCGTCAAAATGAAAACAACTCATATCCCATTTATTCCTTCCAATATGTAGAAAGTCATCAACATTTCAATCTCATGGTCATCATGTTCTTCATCAAATAGAAAGTTAACCAAATCCAAGGGTTTCTCTAAAAGTTCTTCATTTTTCAAATCATTAAAGGATGCATCATAGGAATCAAAAAAATGGAAAGGAGTACAACTTACCGTACCCTTGTCTTAGTGAAGAATGATGCTCTATTATATCGGCTTATCATCATGGCCTTGATATTCAACATTATGTGCTTTGTCCAAGTCTTCTTCTTCTATGGATTCATGAGGTGGAGGTGGCTCTTGCTCTTCTTCAAAGGTTTGGTAACTTTCTTCATGAATCTTTTCTTTAGGTTCTTGTTCTTCAATGAGATCTCCATCATCTTCAATAGGGTTTAAAGAGAATCCTTCTTCTCAAAGGGTTGTCACAAGATCCTAAAAAATGTCTTCATACCTTTAAAATCTGGGGCCCCAATGCTTGAGAAATTTCTCAATGAAGTCTACAATAGAATATATACTCTTTGGACTACAAGAATGCTTGACCCGATTCTTTATTTTGCTTCCAGAGACGGTAAAAATAATCTTATTAGAACATATCCTTATAGCACACTCATTTTTTAGGTGTATTTCAACAATTTCACAACATGGGTAAAGGTCGAAGACAGATCACCATCAAATTTTGGACAATCATCCGACCAATTCCGAAAAGAAAATGATTTGGGTATCCAAGAATTTTCTTAATATTAAGAGAAGGAAATACTTCATGAAGTTCCCATGGTGCCATAATTCATTCACTTGAGAATATACAATCTCACACAAAATTCTAAAATAAGATGACACCTTACAAAAGCATGTGAGTGAAGTTGCCAAGGTGAATTTTCAATGCTTTTACAACAATGCTTGTTTCACCTTACAAGCATAGGGTCTTCAAAATTTGCATAGGAAAAATGGCTTCTTCCCTCAATGGAGTCGCCAGATGAGCACACTAGATTAGGGTTTGATGTCTACTCATCAAATAATGTTGAAGCATAGACTTTATATTTCCAAGAAGAATGACTCAACTCACCCAACAACGGCACCAAAATGTTATCACAATATTTAGCACCTTTGTGCAAAGCCTTTTACAGGAGCTAAGACAAGTGTAACATGGAAGTGTTACCACTGTCACCTTAGCGATCACTTCCCTCATTTTAGTGAAGGATGAAATCCAACACAAGGGAGGTTTCCCTAGTAACCTCCAAGAATCTTATAGCAAGATGAGATCAAGTCTAAGCCTCCTATATTAGCTACTCGAACATGCCACCACTAGATCAAGGTTTTGGTGGTTTAATGAAGCAATTTCCATATTTGTATGTGTAAAGTATATAAGACAATTAATGGTGTTTAGCAAGAAAGAATAGGTCAAAGAGATACTCCAAACACTACAAAACAAGGAAAAAGTTATGGTTGTTGCAAAACTTGTATGAAAGATGAAAATCTTTAGCAATATATCAAGTTATAACAACAGCAATAAATGAGCCATCTAAACAAGTTAAATATGCAATAAGCTAGTGTTGAAAAAATACAAGTTAAACTAGGGTTTTGCAAACAATTACTTGTTGAAATATAAATGGCACATAACAGCCCTAAAAGATACAAGACATCAAGCCCTAAAGGGCTGAAAATTAAATCAGCAATGCAATAAATGATAATAAGATACACTTTAAGGTCAAAGATGCCAATCAAACCCTAGACGTCAAGCACAATTGTGGCTGAAAATTGAAGAGTAGTTGCCACAATCCCTAATCTAACCCTAGAACAATAAATGAAAAAGTGAGTTTTGGTTTTAAAACTTACTACAGGGGATTGAGACTAGTGTTGTTTGTTCCTCTTGGGCATATGGAGTCAAACTATGAACTTTCTTGGAGACAAGGGTGAAAGAAGAGCCTAGGATAAAACCCTAGAGTAGTCCATTAAACACCCTAGGTATCTATCATATAGAAAGGCAACTAAGGTAGTCCACTACAAACCCTAGGAAGTCATAATATGTCCTTTAGCAACCTTTTAAAATATGAGATCAAGGGTGGATCTTGGATAAACCCTAAGGTAGTCCACTACAAACCTTAGAAGGTTATCCTATAGGAAAACTACTAGGGTAGTCCACTACAAACCCTAGAAATATTCCTATGTCCTTTAACAAACTTTAAAAAATTATATCAAGGGAAGGTAGTCCACTACAAACCTTCCTAGGGCTTACAAGATAAAATCTATTCAAGAAAAATACAAGGGAAATGCACTATCACCACTTTGGTAAGAACATCCACACTTAATACATTCATAAATAAATCCACAAAGACTTAGAAAAAACACTTACTAGGTAAATCAATGCTCATCCATGAAACCCTAACCATGAAATTGTCCATCAAACTTGAAAAAGCATCCAAAGATCATATCTCCAAGAAGTGGCATGAGTTAGTCATCCTTATGCAAAAGAGAAATAGAGAAGAGACAAGTAGTAGTAATCATCCACAAGTAGCAATGATGAATAAATGAGGAAGCACTTCTTCTATTTATATGAGAAAACCAAGCGCTTGCCCTCATTGAGCCCCCTAAAAACATAATAGACCCATGATACAAGGTGGATAGGTCTAGACCAACCTCCAAAGATGCCTCTAAAACAAAGATACAATGCAAAATCATGAAAACTTCATCTAAAAATGCCACACATGTGAATGTAGAAGCCTCATGAAAGGTGACGTCATCTCCAAATGTGGTACAAATGCTCCAAAAGTCATGTCTCTCCCCAAAAGGTGCACAACATCATCAGAAGTCATGCTTCATCATCAAGGTCACATCTCCTCATCAAAAAGGTGCCAACTCATCATCCAACATGCTAGATCAGCTCAAGCAAGTGTCACATCATCCTCAAGTGCAACGTCCCCTCACATGTGCAACGTCCAAGGTCAAAATCATGACATCATCAAGGGAAAGGACTTCATGACCTCTCCAAAGAGGTGTACTATTATCATCAAAGGTCATGTCATCAAGCCAAACCTCAACATCCTCAAGGGGTGCAACATCATGAAGGGGGTCCCTGCTCTCCCCAAGTGACACGTCAAGCTCATGGTGCAACATCCTAACTCCTAGGTGCAACATCCAAGGTCCAAGGCGTGTTGAAGGGTGTCAAGAGGCATGCCAAATCATCACAAGGTCTAACACTCATCATCGAGGCTCCAACGTCCTCCATAAAGTGCAGGGGAAGCATCACCAACATCCTCCAAAGGACCATGTCACAAGGTGCATCATCATCAAGCATGGGCTCAGAGAATCAAGTGAGACCAACCATCATGGACATAAGAGTCATTAGAATCATAAAAAAATGAGTTACATCTTAATGCAAAAGCCACATAAGTAGTTCACAATAGTTATATTCTTCAAACTTCACACTAACATATGACTTTATGTAATTTACCAAGTTTAGCTATGGGAGGACCATTATAGGACCCTATTAGATGTGCCATTATCCATGTAAAGGAGTATTTCCTGAGAAACCCATCAAAGTGTAAGTGTGAGCAAGTATGACCTAGGGTTTACTTCACGGTCATGGTCTCATTGGCATGCAAGGCCACGTGTGATGTTCATCTCCATGAGAGCATTCATAGAGGCAACGCTTAATACATTGAGTTACCCTTTCCTCGACATTGTTTCTTTCCACCCCTTATCTTGCCTTTTGATATTCATTTATTTACCTTGCAACCCTCTTTTCAGGTTTATGCATTTATTGCATCAAGATAATCCAATTAAGTCATTTCTTTAGATATGCATTCAATGCATTAAGACTTGGTGTGATGACCTCGTAGCGAGGGGGTGGAGCTCAAGCTAAACTTGGCTTTTGATTTATCATTTATATCCCTTTATTATTGTTTTGCATTTTGAATTTATAATATGCTCTTTCCATTATTTTTTACAGTTGCATCAACCTTGATCATTCAAGCCCCTTCTTCTCATAGGAGAATGAAGTACAAACCTTTTTGGGATACATGTAAGAGTCATTCCCAAAAGATAAGTACAGACCTTTTTGGGATACATGTAACAGTTATTCCCAAAAGATAAGACAACGAAAATAAAATAGATGAAAATTGTTAAGTATGAAAAGGTATGGGTAGTTACCCTTAACAAGGCCTCCTAGTAGAACCCATTTTCCCTAAGAGTGACAACACTAGACTATAACACATATGATGGCCACCAAAGTGAAAGAAGGCAAAAAGCATAACTTCCAAGCATAAAGATTCACTATCTGACTTCAACCCATGATCCTTACCTAAATCCTCGATACATTAAATGTAAACACTCCATATGAAAAAATGGCTAATGTACCTTGTTATCGCACGGTTTGTAGGAAAGGTTGGAAAGCTTGAGTCAGGGCTTGAAACCGGCGTAACAGGAGCTTCCCCACCCACTGTCACCTCGATGGGGAGCTCTTTCTATTTAGGAGGGCTAGTCCAAGGGAGACGTCCCTAGGGCAATCTGGGTTTAAGAAAGGCCAAAAGGTAAAGGACCAAGTCAAAGATGTTCCCTTTCACAGATTGTTGCCCAAGAAGAGATAGTCAAAGAGAACAATCCACTGATGATGCACCTGTTTGCGAGACAAGACAAATACAACT
>ML785279.1:183491-209161 GCA_009831015.1 Picea engelmannii
AAGCTACCCAATCAATCACCCCAACAGTGGTCAAGTAGATTAGTGTAAGATCCAAGCAGTTATCTGAAATGAAAGAGATCTAATGCATACATAAGAAGGTTATAATGATCAAATGTGACACATACCATGATACCTCGGACCAACTACCTCATGGAGCAAGAGCCTCTTCTGATGCAAGCCCAGGCCGGTAGTGATGGAGGCTAGTACTGCCGGCAGGACAAGTATGGCTGAGAAGAAGAAAAGATGGGCCCTCAAGGGCCATGCTCAAGTCAATCTGCTCTCGTACTCCATGTCTAGGACCATGTGGGCCTCGAGACATGATCTCCTAGTTATCCCTAGATATCGGGGATAACATACCTCATGTGTGTTGGACCACCATCATCGGATGAGTGAGTTAATCAAGTGAATGAGCGAAGCAATGATAAGTAAGAGGCATCCGAGAGGTTGTTGTCCATGGAGAACACGGGTCATCATCTCTGAACCATTGTCTACAATGTGGATCATAAAGAATGATCTCCTCTAGTTACCCCTACGTGAGAGGGGTAAACATCGTCCATACAAGGGTTTACCCATTTCAGATGGGAGTAGTCTAACTATTCTACTTTTTGGACCCATATAAGACTAAAATCAGTCAAATCACAACCAAAGTAGGTCCATATACTACCAAAATAGGTACATAAAGTAAAACGGTTAGACAATTCTTTTCAGATATGGTCATTGAACATAAAATGGGAGTTCCTGCTAGATTACTCCTACAACACACCCCTTTTGCAACAAGTAGGGGTCAATGAGCACTATCCAGCAGAGATGCTTTGCTGCACGCCACCATTGATAATAACAACCTTTCCTTGTCGATCTCCCATCATGCGATGTCTTCAATCCAAAACTCTGTTCTCGATTACTTTTATCTTCCTCTTCAACTTGAAAATGCATGAGCCCAGCCTGGAACCAGAATTAAAGTGCATTTTCTTGCAAAGGATGTAACATCCCCATGCTGTCCCCATAAATTAGTTAGAGGTCCTGTTTTTGAATTTAAAACATTTCAGATCCAGCATATATTGCAGTTATTGCTGCACTGCTCAGTGCATAATGCTTGCGGGTTTTCCCAGGCAGAATGAGTTGTCTTTTTTATTCAACCTTTGCACAAGGAAGATCTGGAGTCAAAGGCACCCCTAATGCCTGCACTGGGAACGATAAAACAATTTCTTCGAGGGATCTTGTTGTATGTGCCTCAACAAAGCGGTTGGATATTCTCCTCGAAACGATATTCATTACCATGCTTGCTTTCACTGGGGAATCCCTCATAAGCCCACGAAGATAAGCAATCTAATCTACAATATATGAGCATTGTCTTCTGGAAGAATTAATACACTTGTCTCATTAAACGGAAACTGGTAATCATTTCTGAGTCCCCAGGATGCTTGATAGTCGTAGAACATCCTCTGCAATCAAGCAAGGAATAACATTCACAAGTGAGGATCTCCTAGGTGACGGGCAGCATGCACTCTAAAAACTCTCCCAATCTGTAGATAGTCTCATTCCTTAAAAGACTAACAGAGATTCAGATCTACCATCTCAGATCGATTGGATTATAACAGAACCAGTGAATGACCAATCTGCTGCAGATCTTGACCAGTCTAGCAGCCCACCTCCTTTCTTTACCCTTCTGCTTGGGCTAGCTGCTTTGTTAGGCCGCCTTCACCAACCAGACTGCTAATACAATATTGTAACAACAAAAAATAGTGTTTTAATCGATAATAATATGATGCCCACAGAAAACTTAGCACTACAGAGTACAGCCTACATCACAAATTCATCCAGCTACACAGCTTTACAATGATGCCGAGATAGGGCATACTAATCTTCTTATATGCTTGTTTATACTTCCATACTACACTAGAGCAATAAGGAGTGGAAATCAAACATCAACAATAACAGATCACTTATACAGTAGAGACTCTCACGGAAAATAAGAATTTATTTATTGAAGGAAAGTTTACAGATATTACAAATTGTGTCATAGCATTAGCAGCAAGGATTCAGATTTCTCCAGCCTGTGCTGCGTACTACCGGCTGCACCATCCTTTCTATGTCTTTGATCTTCCTCTTGCGGCCTGTGCTGCGTACTACCGGCTGCACCAGTCTTTCTATGTCATTGGTCTTCCTCTTGCTGCCTCTGCTGAGTCCTCCTGACTGCAGTCTCCGCATCTACAGCTGTCCTTTGCCTTTTAAGGAACTCAGCCAACCCTAACTTCCCCAAAACTGTTCTTCCTCCAGTCGTTTTGGGTGACTGCTGCTAACATACCGTGAATGCCCACTTGCTTACTCCTGGATATTTTTAACAATAACCTCAGATCTGATTACAGATCAGATCAATCGTTTTGGGTGACTCTGCTGCTAACATACCGTGAATGCCCACCTGCTTACTCCTGGATATTTTTAACAATAACCTCAGATCTGATTACAGATCAGATCTAGAACAAACTATCAAGCTAAGCATAGCAAATCAAGTTCATCTTCTTATATACCATCCACTGCCAGAAATGAAATGAGAAGAGGACTCAAAACAGTGGCCACTAAGTCACCTGACACTGAGAAGAGGACTCAAAACAGTGGCCACTAAGTCACCTGACACGGAGGACATGGAAATACAAGTATCCGACACGGGCACAATGACTCTCGGAAACAGGACACGTTTTATATATATAAATTTAAATTATGAATTACACATACAAAAATGAAATAATTAAACTGTAAACAATTACAAATTGTAAATGATAATGACACAAATTCAATCATACAACTAGTACTAATTTAGTAACTACTAAGTTACTAACTTACTAACATAAATGATGACATTGCCAACTCAACACTGTTGTACAAACCCATATCATCAGGAAAAACATCCCACATCTTTGTCTTTCATTTCAACCAGTCTTCTCTCTGCCCAGTGCCTGCAAATAAGACAGAGGTTGGTGTGCACATACACCACTAAGTCACTTGACACGATGACAAAGAGAAGAGTTCAACAGAAGAGTTTATACTTGAGTGAAGGATATATTTTTACTGGGGTTGTGACAGAAGAGTTTAACAATCAATGCCATCAACATTGAGATACAAAAAGGGTTTGGTGCCCTTGATTAAATGTCAGTTTCATACCCTCATACATGATAGAATCCAGTGGAAACATTGCAATCCTGCCAAAATCTTGAAATCCTGAAAACCATTAAGTCTGCTGAATTTTGAATGGGACCTAAAATTCTACCTTCTCCATATGAAGTCCAATGAAGTTGGAATCACTCTCAAACATCCTGAAACAATTAATGGTAATGTTAAAAATTTAATTAGAAAGATGAAAATGAAAGATAAAGGAGAATGTCATTTAAGAAAAAGGATGAAAATGAAAGATAAAGGAGAATGTCATTTAAGAAAAATGATGAAAATGAAAGATAAAGGAGAATGTCATTTTAAGAATTTAATATTACCATTAATTAGTAGATTACTAGCCTCTTTCTGTTTGCAAAATGACAAAAAAAAAACTAAATTTTCGGCTCTTGCTTCTTTGCTCTCCGATAAAAGGATGAAAGCGAATGTCACTTTTACTTTAAGAATTTAATATTACCATTAATTACTAGGATGGGTGAAATGGAGGGGGTGGGGACCTTTTTAAATAGAATTAATAAGGCAAAGTAACCCTTAGTTGCACACTGAAACACCTCACAGCTGCAACTTGCATGAGAAAACATGAGCCAGGGTCCTTTTCTGAGCAGGAACATGTGTGTCCTGTGAACATGACAAGTTTGAAACGTGTCCGACACGTAGGATACACAACACTGGGGTGGGGGGGTTTGGACGTATCAGGGGACTTAGAGTGGCCATGAGCAACTCACAATGGAGAATCACACAATTGTACAAAAACACATTATTGTCAAAACAATGGACAAAGTTCTCTACTTTATTGAGTTCCCTGTACATAAATCGCTTGGCAAACACAACAGCTATTTGAATCTCAGACTCATAATGCTCCTGAGAAATCCCAATATCAACGGCAAGCATTAATCACATATAACAGCATTCATGAGTCAGCATTTTAGAGTTGATATTTTCAATACAAGATCATAACCATGTATTACTAAATGAACAGAATCAAAATAGATTATGGCAATATGGTAGTCAAATTTATGAAAAAACAAAGCCTCGACAAGAAGCATAATCCACTGAAAAGAAACTAATGCGGGACTGAAAACTTCATGCCAGAAACTAATATTTGCTGCCCGAGTCTCCTCTTCACGGATGCTTCTACCTTGCCATTTTAGAAAGAGGAAAAATATGACTCTCACAGCCTGTTTATGCCATTCTTTTCATTTACAAAACATTTTTTAGAAGACCAGGATAACGGGCCAACGATTTTGCCTTTTTCAATGTGGGCAATCCTTTGGGCAAAAAACCCACTGAAATTGTAGATTTTGATCACAGGGATGAATTCAGCAGCCTCGAAAACCCTTATTACACCCAGATTATGCAATCTATACATCTATAATATACAATTTCATCAAATAACAAAAAAAATTGCAACATTCATCACCAAAGAGAAAAGGGTAAAAACTGTTGGCCCATTATCCTCCTGCTTTTTTAAACGCTCTCCCTTTATCTTTAGTTACAATATGTAAGAGAATAAATTTATAACCCTAGAATATGTTCAAAAGTGTCAACAGCTGGCAGGCCACATTAGTCTTTCTTATGGAGGGCAAAAGTAGGAGGAAATTTAGTCTGAAATGTACAGCATTACTCCATACATACTCTAGATGAAGCCAACGCTCTCAACTTTGGATGTTTGGGGACACTAAGTTATCCAGTATCTTGACTGCAAACAGAAGAGGCATAAATGACCTATGCTCTGGCAAACAGAATGATGCAGGCTAAGAAAGGGGGAAAGGCACCTTCTGGAAAAGAGGCAGGAAAGTGAGGACATGCATTGGTTGGCAGGAAGACCGCTGCGCCCTCCACCAAGGGGAATAGCTCTGCTGCTATGGAGAAGAAACATTCCCCTGCTATGAGCGAACAGAACTCTCAGTATCAGTATTCATAGCGAATTGAAATCCATCAAAGAACCTATAGAGCTCCTCACTATTCTCCTACCTGGGCTAGGGTCAAGGAATCATGAAAGAAAGGTGAGTAAAGAGGCACATTGGAAGATGAAGGCATGGACAGTCCCCTTATTTATTCACTGGCAGATCTACAGAACAACAGTGGATGCTCAATATAAAATGCAGTTGTTGATACTCAATGATTGCAGGGATGATGAAAGATAACATGGAAACCATGGAGGAGACTGTGGAGAAAGTTCCAATCTTGGTTCAAGATCTCCAGCAAAAAAATTAACTTGGATAACTAGCATTGGAGAATGTCCAGGAGATGATGACGAGAGTTAAAAATTCCATGAAACAGGCACAACATCAACTCAAACAAAATAGTGAAAGTTCACTCCCAACCTTCCAACCTTACAGTCCCTTGAAGCAATTTGTGCACTCAAATACCATTGGCAGGTACACCATGGCCAAGATGGGAGGCATCAACAGAGTGTCAGGAGATGGGATGTGTGTCATTCCTTCTATGGAGTCATGAAACAGCTGCAGAATCCACTTGTTAATTAGTAAATCTTCTCCACAAATAAACCTTTCATATTTTTAAATAGCTTATTTGCATGCAGCAATGGGTGTGGCTCAGTAGGGGACTGCAATTAAAACTTTAAGTTTATAGCTGACTAGGATAGCAAAAGGGAGTATTTTTTCCTTGTTAAATTCTTTTGCGGGTAGTGATAATCATGTTGATTTTATTTGAAATTTTTTATGAAAGTAGTTATGAGCTTTCGTTACAAGTATATGGTTTAATAAGTCCTGAGTTCTGTCAGAAATGTCTTATTCAGATGATAAATCTCTGTAAGTTCTCGTCAGATGATAAATCTCTGTGAAGTTCTTGTCTTCTTTCCAATCTAAAGTTTATCCTGTGTTCATTGGATTTTCAAGCCCATTGCCAAGTGGTGAATGAAAGTGCTTGGTTTGATGAGTACAGTTATTTTGAAGGAGGTTCCTTATGGAGTTCTATAGACTATTTTTATGAAGCTTACTTACAGTTCAAAATATGAACGAAGGAATCTGGGGGCATCTACTGCAAATCCAACATATATTCCGGTCATTACATTAGGAGGTTCCTTGTGTAATTCTGATGAAGCTTATAGCTCACAAAAATATGCCAGAAGGATTCTAGGGGCGTCTGCTGCAAATCCAACATATATTCCAGCCATTGCATTACCACATGCTATAAGATCTTTCCATAAAATGCTTGCATATCAATTGCGTTGAGATAGTAACTTTTACTCATTATGTACCAGTTGATAAGAAATCAGAAAGCAACATTAGTGATGTAGTGCGCTATCATTGGGGGCCATTGACATCACAATTATTACTCTCCAGCATAACTGTCTCCATTTGCTATTTAATCAAGGACAAAGCATCTCACACTGTCAAGATAGGAGATGATCTAATTCTATAAGTACAAGCAGGCAAATAAATTATTAACGTCCACAGACATCAGTTGGTTGGAACTTGGCAGTCATGGTTAAATTCATTTAGAATTAATGCCGCATACCCAACACATTAGGATATGATTATCCAAGTGCAGTTCAACATAAATGAGATGTCAAAAATTGATCAGCATTCGTTTTCAGTTCACTTGTTTCAGAATACAATAAAATTCAAAATATATGATTGAGCCTTTAGAAAAGTGGAAAAAAACCCTTTTGACACACTACCACAACCAGAGTATGAAAATAGAGAAGGAACTGTGGCACATTTTGTCTATGGCGTAGATTAAAGTAAACTGAAACGCTGATAAGCAACCACTGTTCTGGCAAATTTTTCATTTTATATATAAACAAAATTGACTGGATAAAAATACAATAGAAGATAGAAGACTTTGAGCCTTGCCAGAATTACATATGTACCAAATTTAATAGTTCAAACTTCAAACATAAGAATTCTATCAAAATGGACAGGAAGTAAACTCGGGTAGGACCGTAGCCCGTGTTTGCCTACAAGTTACTCAGGCAATTGTAGCATTCATCTTTCCAACAAGAACTCTCATTTAAGCACCAGGAACCTTTTTACTCGAGTCTAAGGGCAGGTTACAACCAACAAATTGATTCAATGGGTTAATGTAAACCTTGGTTGTAAACATAATCTGCAACTGAAGTATTTCCCTCTTCAAATATGTAGTTCTTCATTTCAAGCCATTTCTCGTAGATGTCGAAGAAAGAACAGCTGTGTATGAAGCCAAACTTGAAAACAAAAGCTATCCAATCAAGTACTATTGGAAAATGCGGTCAACTAAAATAAGCAGTCACGTGGAGTGTACTAAGATTGCTTGACTACATTTCTCAGCAGCTCTAATAGTTCTGCTTTTTTCAGCTTTGAGTACCCTTTCAGACCATAAGATTTAGCAGTCTTTTTCAACTCTGATAGGTTAAGTTGGCTTAAGTCATCTGGCTGGTCTTCCAATAAGCCTGCCGAATCCCTAAGAAGAGAACCATTCAACACAGATGCAGATGTTCCCTCTGAATCTCTTGATGTGCCCCCATTCTGTTCATCTGACTGTTGGATTCCAGGAACTGGACGAACTTCTTTCTTAATTGCTGATAAGGGAATTGGTGACTTGTGGACGAACTTTGATGTAGGTCTTGACAAAAGGAAATCTTCAGACTTGTCCATATTTTTAGTTATCCTTTGAGATTCTGACTTTTTTGATTGCCTTCTTGAAGAATCTCTTTTTGTAGCCATTTTCTCGTATCCTGCCATCAAGGATATGTTAGGCTCTTCTTCAATTTCCTTGGACTTTTCTGATTGCTTTCTTGAAGAATCTATTTGTGTAGCCATTTTCTCGTATCCTCCCATTAATGATATTTTTTGGTTAGTCTCTTCTTCAATTTCCTCCTTTGGTTTGTCAGGGTATTGACGCAACACTCTTAAAACAGAATCTGCAGATTTCATAGATTTTGAAGAAATGTTACTATTTTTCTTATTATTTCCTGGATTTTCTTTTGAAACAGTAGACTCAGCTTGTATTCGCCTAAAGAGAGCAACAATGTCATCTTCAACAGATGAGTTAGATGATTTGTTCATATCTGGATTGGATCCATCATCTGGAGATGACATGGGAGATCTCCTCGCATATGTAGATGGCGATCTCTGAGAAAGGCGATAACCTATTTTGCTGTGGTTTACGTTATCAGTTTCTCCAGTCACATTCTCTGAATCAAAGTTATCCTGCACCTTTTCAGCACCAGTATTCTCCTGCTTTCGGTTCCGAATACGCCGTCCTTCCTTTTTAACTGCAGAAATTGGAATTGGGGACTGCCTTTTGAAATTAGAGGGCATTCTCCTTGGGAAGGAGATATTACTTAATGCCATGTGCTCAGCATGTGACGAGGAAAGATCAGTTGCTCTCCTCCTATTTCCTGATGAATGAGATGCTCCAAAAGAAAACATTAGACTCCCATCTGCAAGCTCTGCCAAGTTCAACAAGCTGCATCAAAAATTATGCCTCAGCTGCTAATAAATGACCCAGAGGCCAGATACAACTTCCTTGCACGAGACAGGACAAAATTTATCCTCTGAAACAAAATGGATATTCTGCAATGCTAGAATAATGATCCGTCAAAAAACATGCAGTAAATATCAGCATTACAATTAAATAAATATATCATTCAGAACATTCACTATATGTTTTCATACAAAATAAACATCTGAATTCTTAGAATTAAAATACAAACTTCTTCCTCGTTGACCTATAGTATAGTTCAAAATAAATACTTATCAACAACGTGGAGATAGAGTATGAAAAATGTATGGTCGTATAAAATTGCGTCAGCTGCTACATAGTCGTGGACTGCATCCCTCTGATGCCTTCGCAAAATCCTGCACCTGATTGTCTTTGCAGATGAAAGCTTCTTGGAGATCATCGTAGAGGCTTGGTTGATGTAAGAATAAGAATGCAAAGGCAGTTGATTATCCATTTTAAGAGGCGCATATTAATCATAATCTACATGGAGGAATTGTTGCTTCCTTTCTGTTGTCCTAATTGTTAGAAAGCAGCAATCATTATATTCCATCTGAATCTTGTCATTTTTCCAACTTGAACATACCATGTACTAGTGCTTTGTATATAAAAATTGTTCAGCTCATTAGTGTGGTTTTATAAGGTCTTGAAAATTGAAACCATAAATATACTTCAAATTATTATATCATGTCATGCTTGGTATTTTGAATTTTCAGAAAAGATCTGAGATTTTTATTCTGGCCTCTGGACTGCTATTTTACCCTAGAAGTTAGAATGTTGCTAAGTCTGTCTTAAAATTAATGCAGCTGCACGAGCCATTCTGCAGGAGGATGGCTAAGACCTTAGTTGTTATCTAGGGCCCCCAGTGCACTACTGGGGTTCTTGGTCTGGGACCAAGCAGTTAGAGCCATGGCAAAAGACCCTAGTTGGGCCCCCAATGTATTTTTGGGGCTCTTAGTTGGGGACCAAGCAGTTTGATGACATAAGCCCCTAGATATGTTCTAGGGCCCCCGGATATGTTATAGAGTATCCTGGTGTGGGACCAGGCAAATTCTTGGTCTAGTACCAAGCCGATATGATGTGTGACCTTCTTCTCTCCCGGGATGGTCTATGTGACCTAGGAGTAGTTAAGAAGAAAGGCATGATCACATCATAAGCCTTCTATGTATGCAGTGATGATGAAAAGCTCCTAATATGTTTTATAAGACTTATGTGGTCTATATGCCTTAACTGGAAGTTAGTGCTTACCCTTGATGTAATGTTGTCTTGCTCCTTTTATGTGTTAAGTCGACTCTCCTTTTATGTGTTAAGTCAACCCTCCTTTATATGTCATGTCGGCTCATTATATTTATCTTTATATTTATTATTTTATTGTTATATGAAAAGTCGGCCCAGTCAAAATAGGTCAGGTCGGCCCTAGTGGTTTTGAGGTCATGTTTAGTATTTATATGAGGGGATATCGCCTCATTTGGACATATCTCTGCTCTGAGTTTTTCGCCCTTCTGTCTGAAGTTTTCTGCCTGTTGTTCTGAGGTTTTCAGCCTGAGGTTTCGGCCTGCTGTCTGAGGTTTTCTGCCTGTTGTTCTGAGGTTTCAGACTAAGGTTTTCTGCCTGTTGTTCCGAGGTTTCAGCCTAGGGTTTCTGCCTGCTGTTATGAGGTTTCTGCCTGCTGTTCTGAGGTTTTCATCCTGAGGTTTCGGCCTTCTGTCTGAGGTTTTCTGCCTGCTGTTCTGAGGTTTCATTCTAAGGTTTTCTGCCAGCTGTTCTAAGGTTTCAGCCTAAGGTTTTCTGCCTGTTGTTCTGAGGTTTCAGCCTCGGGTTTCTGCCTGTTGTTCTGAGGTTTTCAGCCTGAGGTTTCGGCCTGCTGTCTGAGGTTTCGACCTGTTGTTCTGAGGTTTTCAACCTGCTGTCTGAGGTTTTCGTCCTGCTGTTCTGAGGTCGATTTCAGGGCATTTCAACTGGGTCTTATTCTAAGGCATAAACCCTAGGGATGTTGGGCATCTTAAGAGGGCTTATTGATGTTTTGATTGGTTCTTGAGCATGTTGTATCTGTCATTTTCCTACAGTGTTTTTCCAGCCATCCATGCAGTCCTATTTGGCATGATCACAGTCCCATAAAAGAGATATGCCCTGAGGGTTTGATCAATGAATAAGGAGTGCATTTCTAAGCATACACCGGAGGAATGCAACTTCAACAAATCTGATACCGTTGTTCTTGTTTTAGCTCTCTGCAGTTTGGTTCTACTTCTACAGCTGTGTTAAATTTCTTGTAGATAAAATTTTGAAGAGAATATATTTTTTTATTTCTAAGTTAGCCTACTGTTTAGCCTTTATTTTCTAACATGGTATCAGAGCATAGGGCGTGAAAAGAGCTCATTTGTGGCATACTTTTGAGCCTGCGTTGATCCTCTATTAAGGGTTTGTAAATCAAGTTAGTTGTAAGCTTGTTATTATCAGGTTTTTCCTACTTCAAAATTTCAGCATGGCTTCATCTTCAGACAAAGCAGAAGACCGGCTTGAAGGGGCTTCAAACTTCAATGCCTGGAAAGCTAGGGTCATGAACATCCTAGAAGAAAGTGATCTGGATGAATTGGTTTTCAGAGTAGTGGAAGAACCTGCTTCAAATACAGGAAGAACAGCCTATAAGAAAAGGCAAGCCAAAGCCAGACTCAATTGAAGATAGTATGATGCCTCTCATTGATCACTTAAGAACAGCAAAAGAATGCTTTGATGCCCTAGCAAATTTGTATGGGAAGAAGGCTCCTACCCAGAACAGGACCTTGAAGAAACAGTTGTGTACATTAAATATGGGAAAGGATGAAACCATCTCCGCCTTCTTTTCCAAAATTGCCCAAACAAGAGATCAGCTTGCGGCAATTGGAGTTGTAGATGATGATGACCTGTTACAGATAGCAGTGGATGGTCTTCCAGAATCATGGGAGACATTCCTCTCATCCCTGAATGGAAGAGAAGTTCAACCTAACTTCGAGAGATTATGGCATGATTGCTTGGAAGAAGAGGGCAGAATTAAAGCAGAAATGAGCCCTCCACTATGAAAGATCATGCTCTTTCCGCCAAGGCCAAGAAATGGAAGAGGTTTCCTCAACACAAAGACAAAGGTAAGAAACCTCAAGATAAGCACTCTCACCCTCACTCTCATTTGTCTAAAGTAAGATATTATAATTGTAACAAGTTAGGACATTATGCAAGGGACTGCAGAAATCCTCCTTCAAAGCATAAACGAAAAGGCAAATTTCATGCCTCGGTTGCAGCTAGGGAAGAAGAAGAATCTCAGAAAAAGAGAACTAGAGCTGCCATCAAAGAGCAAAAGCAGCGAAGAGAGAGTTATCTTGTATTAGCACCATCTGGTGCTATCACCAACTCAGTTGACACTTGGTTAGTGGACAGCGGGGCTTCCAGACACATGACAAGGTACAAGAAGACTCTTGTAAATTACAGAGAGAAGAAGTTTAATGCAAAAGTAGAGCTGGGTGTTGATGGTACTTATGACATCAAAGGAGTTGGCTCAACTTCTTTTTGACTTAAATCAAGTAATGTTTTACATGTTGAAGAAATTGTTTATGTTCCTGGTCTAAAGAAAAGTCTCATTTCAATTGCAGTTATAGAAAGTAAAGGGTCACAGTAGCCTTCTCAAAAGGAAAGGCTCTTATGTGGCCCTCAAATGAAAGTATGAGCTCAGCCATGGTGATTGGGGTTCAAGAAGGCGGACTTTATAAAGTCTCGGGTTAGGTTATTCAAGCATTGGCTCATGAGATGATCAACCCCTGCAAACTATGGCACAAAAGGTTTGGACACCTCAACTACGATGTTTTCCCAAGTTTGCAAAAGATGGTAACATGTATGTCAGTTTTTCATTTTAAGCATGATAGTGTTTGTAGAGGCTCTGCTCTTGGTAAAAATAGAAAGAAAACTTATCCTCACAATAGAAGAAGAGCCAATGGTATTTTAGATCTTATTCATTCTGATCTTTGTGGACCTATGACCGCTCCGTCCATGAATGGTTGTCTTTATTATATCATTTTTATTGATGATTTCTCCTATAAAACATGGATTTATTTTTTGAAAACTAAAGATGAGTCTTTCAGTAAATTTCAGGAATTTAAGAATCTTGTTGAGAATCAGACAGGCAGACATATCCGTGTTTTCATAATAGATAATGGAAAAGAGTTTGACTCCCATAAGTATGATGATCTCTGTCGGGCTTCTGGGATTAAGAGGGAGCTGGCATTGCCTTACAATCCCCAGCAAAATGGGGTTGCAGAAAGAAAGAACGAGAGAATTTGTGAGGCAGCCAGAGCTATGATGTATGATCAAGATCTTTCGTTGTCCCTTTGGACCAAGGCTGCTAGTACTGCAGTCTATTTACAAAACAGGTGTCCTCACAAAGCCTTGGAAGAGAAAACTCCAGAAGAACTCTTCACAAGTAAGAAGCCTTCAGTTGATCACTTGAGAATTTTTGATAGCCATGTCTACATTCATGTACCAAAAGAAAAGTTGACTAAGTTAGAGCCCTCTGGAAGGAAAGGCACATTTGTGGGGTACAGTGAAATCTCAAAAGCATACCGGATTTATATTCCAGGTCAAAAATATATAGAGGTCGACAGAGATGTGACCTTTCATGAGGAAGCAGCATTTCAACGCTCTAGAGAGTTTCCCAATGATGCAGAGGAGCAAGAAGCTCCATCTTAAGAACACTCGGTTTCTGAACATTCAGATGAGCAGAGGGAGGAGGCTAGAGAGCCTTCAATGGATCCCATAAGAGATTCCATTGAGATACCTTTAGAGGTACCTCCTGCCAAAAGGAGGCCAGCTTGGTGTCGAGAAATTTTAAAGGAAGCAGAGAAGCATGCAACACCAAAGAGTACTTTCAGAGAAAGTAAGAAGCCAAATAAATACTCGGGTTTGATTGCTCAATTGAATCATGTGATTAACTCAGAACCTTCCACCTTTGATGAGGTTGCCAAACACAAAGTGTGGAAGGATGCCATGGTAGAAGAGTATGAGTCAATATTAAAGAATGATGTATGGGAATTGGTCCCAAGACCACAAGGAAAATCAGTTGTGACTTCTAAATGGATTTACAAAATAGAGCATGCAGCGGATGGCAGTGTTGAAAAATACAAGGCTAGATTTTTGGCTCGTGGTTTCTCTCAGAAAGAGGGAATAGATTTTGATGAGGTCTTTTCTCCCGTTGCTAGGTATACCTCTATCAAAGTTATTATTTCACTTGCTTCAGTTTTTGGTTGGAAACTTCACCAGATGGATGTTAAGACTGCTTTTCTTAATGGTGAAGTCAAGCAAGAGATTTATATAGAGCGGTCAAAGGGTTTTGTGATCCATGGGAAGAAATCCCATGTCTGCAAACTCAAGAAATCCTTGTATGGATTGAAACAAGCTCTGAGAGCTTGGTACGGAAGAATTGACAGTTTTCTTCAGAAGCTTGGTTTCTCCAAGAGTATAGCAGATCCCAACCCTTACATAAAAGTTGTGAAGAATCATCCAGTGATCTTGGTTTTATATGTGGATGATTTGTTCCTTAGTGGTGAGGAACATCTGATAGCTCAGACTAAGAGGAAGTTTGAAATGAAGGACTTGGGTCTTATGCATTATTTTCTTGGTTTAGAGGTGTGGAAGAGACCTGGTGAGATCTTTCTCTCACAAGGTAAGTATGCAATTAATGTGCTTCGCAGATTTGGGATGTTGCACTCTAAGTCCATGACCACACCTATGATTTCTAACCTGAAGAAGGTAAATGATCAAGATACATGTTCATATCCAGAAGACCCTACAGTATATCGTTAGATTATTGGGTCCTTGATGTATCTAGTACACACCAGGCCGAACATTTGTTATGCAATGAATGCCCTTAGTCAGTCTATGTGTGAGCAAAAACACATTCATATGGTTGTTGCTAAGCATATTCTCAGATATGTCTGGGGGACTATAGCCTTTGGACTTGGATACACTTCTAGTGGAGGTGTAATGCTTCATGGCTTTTTCAGATTCAGATTGGTTGGGCAGTGCAATGGACCGGAAGAGCACTTCCCGATATTGTTTCAGTTTGGGTTCAGCTATGGTCTCCTCGTCCAGCAGGAAGCAAAGCTCCATAGCCCAAAGCACTACAGAGGCAGAATACATTGTTGCTAGTGTTGCTAGTAGAGAAGCAGTGTGGCTCAGAAAGCTACTCTCAGATTTATTCAGTACTGAATTGGAACCCACAGTGATTCACTATGATAACCAAAGTTGTATAAAGCTCTCCAAGAATCATGTGTTTCATGATAGATCAAAACACATTGAGATGAGATATCACTATGTCCGAGACATGGTGCAGAAGAACATTCTCAGTATTCAGTATGTTTCGACTACGGAACAAACTGCAGATATATTGACCAACCCCCTGTCGTTGACAAAGTTTGTGTACTTTCGAGACAAGCTTGGTGTTGCTGAGAGGGAGTGTTAAAATTAATGCAGCTACAAGAGCCATTCTTCGAGAGGATGCCAAAGACCCTAGTTGTGATCTAGGGGCCCCAGTGCACTACTGGGGTTCTTGGTCTGGGACCAAGCAGTTAGAGCCATGGCAAAAGACCCTAGTTGGGCCCCCATTGTATTTTTGGGGTTCTTGGTCAGGGACCAAGCAGTTTCATGACATAAGCCCCTAGATATGTTCTAGAGCCCTCGGATGTGTTCTGGGGTATCTTGGTCTAGGACCAGGCAGATTCTTGGTCTAGTACCAAGCCAATATGATGTGTGACCTTCTTCTCTCCCAGGATGGTCTATGTGACCTAGGATTAGTTAAGAAGAAAGGAATGATCACATCATAAGCCTTCCATGTATGCAGTGATGATGAAAAGCTCCTAATATGTTTTATAAGACTTATGTGATCTATATGCCTTAAGTGGACGTTAGTTCTTACCCTCGATGTAATGTTGTCTTGCTCCTTTTGTGTTAAGTCGACTCTCCTTTTATGCGTTAAGTCGGCCCCTTTTATGTGTTAAGTCGGCCCTCCTTTATATGTCATGTCGGCTCATTATATTTATCTTTATATTTATTATTTTATTGTTATATGAAAAGTCGGCCCAGTCAAAATAAGTCAGGTCAGCCCTAGTGGTTTTGAGGTCATGTTTAGTATTTATACGAGGGGATAGCGCCTCATTTGGACATATCTCTGCTCTGAGTTTTTCGCCCTTCTGTCTTAGGTT
Source organism: Picea engelmannii (assembly GCA_009831015.1). Taxonomy (NCBI): domain Eukaryota; kingdom Viridiplantae; phylum Streptophyta; class Pinopsida; order Pinales; family Pinaceae; genus Picea; species Picea engelmannii. The sequence continues at coordinate 199,325 of ML785279.1, forward strand.
TCTGCCTGCTGTTCTGAGGTTTTCAGCCTGAGGTTTTGACCTGCTGTCTGAGGTTTTCTGCCTGTTGTTCTGAGGTTTCAGCCTAAGGTTTTCTGCCTGCTGTTCTGATGTTTCAGCCTAGGGTTTCTGCCTGTTGTTCTGAGGTTTTCAGCCTGAGGTTTTGGCCTGCTGTCTGAGGTTTCAGCCTGCTGTTCTAAGGTTTTCAGCCTGAGGTTTCGGCCTGCTGTTTGAGGTTTTCTGCCTGCTGTTCTGAGGTTTCAGCCTGAGGTTTTATGCCTGCTGTTCTGAGGTTTCAGCCTAGGGTTTCTGCCTGCTGTTCTGAGGTTTCAGCCTAAGGTTTTCTGCCTGCTGTTCTGAGGTTTCAGCCTAGGGTTTCTGCCTGCTGTTCTGAGGTTTTCAGCCTGAGGTTAAGGCCTGCTGTCTGAGGTTTCGACCTGCTGTTCTGAGGTTTTCAGCCTGAGGTTTTGGCCTGCTGTCTTCTTCCTGCTGTTCTGAGGCCGATTTCTGGGCATTTCAGCTGGGTCTTATTCTAAGGTATAAATCCTATAGAATCTGGGCATCTTAAGAGGGTTTGTTAATGTTTTGATTGTTTCTTGAGCCTGCTGTAGCTGTCCTTTTCCTACAGTGTTTTTCCAGCCATCCATGCGGTCCTATTTGGCATGATCACAGTCCCATAAAAGAGATCTTCCCTGAGGGTTTGATCAATGAATTAGGAGTGCATTTCTGAGCATACACCGGAGGAAAGCAACTTCAACAAATCTGGTACTATTGTTCTTGTTTTAATTTTCTGCAGTTTGGTTTTACTTCAACAGCTGTGTTAAATTTCTTGTAGATAAAATTTTGAAGAGAATATATTTTTTATTTCTAAGCTAGCCTACTGTTTAGCCCTTAATTTCTAACAGGCTGTGTATATGATGTACCTGAAAAGAAGTTCAACACATGTTCTATAATATATGGCTCAATGCAAGACTTCTAGATGATCATGCAGTTTTCATATTGCTTTCTTAACAGTCCAAATCTATATGAGGCCTCAGAAGTGTTAGGAAAGTTTTTAGAGGTGGTTAGTGATGATGCCATTATGTTTTGTGATAGCATAATTCTATATTCATTTTTTAAAATGAAATCAGGTTTTATAATAATCATCAATAAGCGTTTACATCATATCTTACCTTTTGGTAATTTGAATAACAACTTATAAAATCCTATATTATTGGATCTATTTCCCTCAATTCTTTTGTATATTCTTCAGAATCTCAACTGCTGCCTGCACTATTTCCTGCTAAATCAATGGCAGTTTATTCTGCCCATTTCTACTGTGTTTGGTTCGGCTTTGCCTTTCTGCGTGTCTGGTTTCTCTCATTGTAGCTCGTGCTAGTTGTACTTGCAATATTTTCATGTTAAGGTCGTTTGTGCCACCGCTCCAGATCTGCCTCTGGAGCTACAGAAGAGGCAGGCTGGACAGCATCTTCAGCAACCACTCTGGGGACTTTACCTTAATAGATAGATTCAGTCAGTTGCTCTTCATTTAGGAAGGGTGTGTCGGGTTGGAAGCTTGCCCATCTCCTAAGCTTCACAGTTCCTTTCAGATAGCAAAATCCGTAGTCGTAATTCTTAAGCCAGAGCTGCTAGCAGATCATATTCGGACCCTGCTTTCTGCTGCCCTTATCTTCAGGCATATGGGCATTTGGCCTTCAGCAGATGTAGAAACAACCACCAAACGGGTTCAACAGCACTGGAAAGTCCAGAACAAATCATAAATGGTTATCAAGCTTCTTCCAAAAGGATATTTTCTTGAATTCTTTTCAACTGTCAGGAGTCAGGACAGGCTCAGGGTCTTTGAAGGAGGCCCCTGGACAATGGGCAGAGCAGACATCTTCATGAAGCTGTGGAACATGGGTTTCAATCCCTTTGAAGAAACTCATTTATCTGTTCCAGTGTGGGAAAGCTTGTCAGGCCTGCACTATGAACTTGGCATGATTCAGTCTTCACTCAGATAAGGAACTCCATAGGTACTTATCCAATTGCCTCGAAGATCACCACACACCATACCAATCTAGCATATACTTGAATCTGCATAGATCTGGACCTCAGCAAGCCCCTATCAACCTCGGTAAATTCGAATCTGTTGGAATATTCTTGGCCCTTGGGAATGACCCTGAGAATATGAGAATATTACTTTTTCATGCAGGATATGCTGCAAAACTGACCATCTGACATGCACTTGTCTTTAACAACCTCAGAAGCAGGAGGCAATCCTGGTTCCATCCCTCCCCAATCTAATCCATAGGTATCTCGACCTCAGACGCAGGATCAGGCAACTTCCGTCCCCCACCCCTCCACCATCACAACCATTGACAGAATGGCAAACAGTCAAAAAGAGGCAAGAGGTTCAAAGGCCACAAATGCTATGCGACCCACTAAAGTAAAATCAGCAGATCTGAACCTGTTTCAAGCCTTTGGCAGGCTTGAGATCAGATCCATCTATAAGGAATAAGCCAGAAATTATTCCCCCAAAGGTCCACGCCCAAATTCCAAGTCTGTCTTCTAAAGTTGGAATGGATCAGAGGCAAAGCATCTAAGAGAAGCCAGCCCCTGTAATAGAAATATCTTAAGACCCAAACTTTGATCAGCAGATCATCCTTCAACCTGAAGCCAGCCTACATGAAGCCCATGCCTAATCACCTCAGAAGAATTCCTCAATGGACCAAATTCAAATTCAATTGTCTTCAAGATAAAGATATGAAAGATATTTGTGGAGAGAAAGAAGGTTCTTAGCTCCCCAATCCTACAGGGAAGATCAGAATCAAAAAAAATTCCAGAATAGTTCCAGGAATTTTTCTTCTGGACCTCTCCAAAGAAAAAGAAAGGTAAGAGATCAAGGGCAGGGTCGCTACAAACTTTGAGGTAAATTTCAGTAGATTTAAGGACTCACACCCCGATAGGTTAAAATCTCAGAGCAGTTTCACAACTCCCTTAGTCTTGTTATGTCATTCAAATTGTACATCTCTGAACTCCAGTTAACCAAAGTGTTTGTCAGCCTTGTACACTTCTGGAAACTTTAAAGCTTAAACTTTAAAATTCACAAATCAGAAAAGTGGTAATTACTCAGTACACATATTACAATTTAACATTTACGAGTATGAGTCAGCACATAAGTCCATTCTCTTTTATCTTATGAGCCAAGGCCCAAGAGCCAAAACAAACATAATGAGTAAATCATTAATGTCATTGCTTAGAGTCCAATACTACTATGAATATAAATTAGAACTATTACTGACTATCACTATTACTATTAAAATTAGTATTGATATTATTTAATACAAAAGAGCTTTCAGAACTGTTAAATTTTGTAGTCTACAATAGTCTAAGTTACCGGATCCGGCCCCCCTTGATGCTGGATCCGCGTATCCACATTTCGGAACCGGATCCAGATCCGCCCAGAAACAGCTAGGATCCGCCAGCAAGGCGTTTCCATTTGCATCAGAAACGGATCCCTGTATTTGGAAACGCATATTGGTTTTTGTTGACCCCACACGCACGGATCCGAAAGGGTTTTCAGTCTAATTTTAAGTTTATTCAAAAAAATTGCGAATTTGATAGGGTTGGCTGCGGTTTAGGGATTTGGCCCACGAATTTAGCGTTTTGCCTACGGGAGTGGCCATCGATTGTCTGTCACATGCATTTGCATTTGAGCAAAGGCAGAAGTTGCGCAGACTCCGGTTCGGGAAGCACATCAAACAACACATTGAACAGAGGGAACGGATCCACAGTCCACCGAATCTGAATCATATTGTCACCTGTTACATTAATTGTAAACATTTATGCATTTTTAAATGTTGATTATGTGAAAAATCAAAACCACATTTAACTTCAAAGGATTAAAGTCAATTTATGTTTTTGTAACTTCAAGTTTTGATGTAACTTGTGGTTTGATATTGTTTTGATTAAACTTCTCTAAATTTATTATGTGTTATTAGATTCATGAATGGTTTTGATTCTTAACTTTGAATATATATTTTTTTTAAATTTAAATATTATTATATTTTTTGTACGTGGCGTTTCCCCGCCGTATCCGGATCGTGGCTTTTCAAAAATCTGGTGGATCCGTATCCGTGGAACGCAATCGGGTTAGTTGCTCTAGATCAGGCTTTGCTCTAGACGCTTTCTACTCTCTACAGCAAATACTACATCGCCTCCCAGCTGAGCCCTGCTATGCAACAATTTGCTATGCCACCTCCTATTTTTCTTGGTTCTTACAAGCTTCCCCCGCCCCTGCCATTTTGGGGGCAAGTTCTTTCGTTCTACGTAACAGGATGGGCTCTGTTGCCCCACCTCAGAAGGTCTTGGTTCAACACTTGAAGGGACCAGGTCCTTGTCTTCTCAAAGGGGGTTGTTGCTTCCCAGCCCCTTAAGGGTGTCGATCCACCCAAAATAGGAACAATTGTTGTGTTGTGGAGTTGGAGGTTGCTCAGATCTTGGGTCCCTATGGTTTGCTTTGGAAAGGGGCAGACCCAACCTTCAAAGAAATTGGGCACCCCCAATCCTTCCAAGTTCCAAGTTCCTAGTGCAAGGTGGCCTCTTTGGAAAAGGCACTGAATGTTCAAACTGCCAAGCTCAACCCTCAAGTGATCAATGCCAAAGAAGTTTATTTCAGCTCTCGTAAAATGCTTTGTTGTTTCAACAGCTTTTGGCCAAAGTTGGTAGATCTACATACTTGGATACTGAACTCATGGAAGCCCTTTCCGCAAAGGGATGTTATTATTCACCCGTGTGCTAAAGGATTTTCCATTGTAGAATTTCAATCACTGACATACAGAAGTTGTTGCACAATGGTCATTGGTCTAAGGGTCGTGTTGGGTTGTTCATATTTGGGTGAGGATTCCAAATCCAAACCTCCCTCTACATATTTTTGGAATAGGGATTCACTTCGAGTGAGTGGAGAGTGTCTCGAAAGATTTGTTTTGATCTCCCCAAAGACTGTTTCCGACCATACTTCCACCTTTGCAACACTTTGCGTCAAGATGGATTTTGGTCCATGCCTATCAAAGGAAATCCAACTTGATGGCATAATCTAGAATTAGAAACTAGATTCCGACCATATTTCCACCTTTGCAAGGCTCGACGTCGAGATGGATTTTAGTCCACGCTTATCAAAGGAAATCCTATTTGATGTTGACGATGTAATCTAGAATTAGAAATTGGATTAAGAAAGAAGTTGCTTTTAGATGTGGATCTTGCTTTAAAACTAGCCACATGGCCATCACTTGTCCTAATCAAGTTTCTCAGGTTGCCCCTTCAAAAGGCATCAATCAAAAAGGCTAAGAAGAAATTCAAGACCTCCTAGTAAAAAGGTTCATGGTTGCAACACCATGACCCTAGTCCAAAGCATTTGAATAAAGAGAGTGGAGCAACACAAAGTGCCCCCTTATTTGAGGAAAATCTTGGGCAATATGAGTGGTTCAGCCTCTAAGGTCATCCAATAACAATCCCCCCAGCTAGTTCAGAGAATATCATTGGTGATCATTGCTTTCTCTAAAAGTCCCTCTAGGGGAGCACAACGGTACACATGGTTTCCCTCCTATGGAGGAATAGAAGGGAGAATGGCCTAAAGTTAAGAAATAAAGGAGAAGGGGGGAAACATTCTTGCGAATGTTGTTGAAGAAAGAGGACCTTCAGTTTTGGAAGATAAACCCAATTAAGGTTCAAACACACCCAATTAAGGTTCATTGTTTCCATTTGGAACGAAGGAATTTAGATCTTTGGAGGCAACCCTTCTGCCAAAAAGGAAATCATTGAACAAAATCAAGAATTGAGCGACTCTAGGCATTCAAAGGAATTGAGATCGAACGAGACATACTTAGGTTACACTTGGTTCTCTCTTATTGTATGATTATTTTTCCCATCAAGCATAGAGGGGGTGTTGTACTTGTAATTATTTAATCTATTTTAATAGAAAAAGGGGATTTGTTCTTATTAAAATATATCCACTTGCCCCATTTCCTAAGGTTCATGGTGCCTTCCAACTGGCAAAACCCGTAGTGGTAACTTGTAACCCAAAACCACTAGCAAATCATATGGTGACCCTACTTTCTTCAACCCTTATCTACAAAATTGTAGGCATTTGGCCTTCAATAGAAACAACCACCAAATGGGTTCAATAGGGCTAGAAAGTCAAATACAAATGGCTATCAAGATTCTCCCAAGAGGATATTTTCTTAAATTCATTCTTTCCCTCAAGACAAGTTGAAGGTCTTTCAATGAGGCCCGTGGATGATGAGTTAAGCATGCCTCTTCATGAAGTTCTGAAGTGGAAGAAAGTCCTTCATCTGTTACAATGTGAGCAAGGTTGTCAAGTTTTCCTATGACTTCTAGCACAATCTAATGTTCACTCAAATAGGGAACCCCATAGGTACTTATTAAATTGCCTCAAAGATCACCACGAACTGTACAGATCTATCATATGCTCAAATCTACATAAATCTAGACCACGACAGGCATCTACCAACCTCAATAAAACTAAATTTGTTGTAATACTCTTAAGAGAAACCCTGAGACTATGAGAATATTCCTTTTTCATGCAAGCATTTCTTCAAACCTAGCCATCTAACATGCACTTGTACTTAGCAACCTCATAAGCAGAAGGAGGAAACTTCGGGTTCCATCCCTTCCCATTCTAATCTAAAGGCATCTCAACTACAAAAGTAGGAGGAAGCTCACGTTCGTGACTTCTCCCTCGTAACCATCACAAACATTCTTAAGACCCAAATTATGTTCAAGAGAACACAACTCAACTTGACATTGGCCTACATCAACCCCACAATTAATCAGCTTAGAAGAATTTCTCAATGTAACAAACTCAAAATCAACTCTTTCTTCAAAATCAAGACATGCAAGATAATTGTGAAAAGGAAGAAGCTTCTTAGCTCCCCAATCCTATAGTGAAGGTTGGAATCAAAATTATACGTATAATAGTCCCAAGATCTATTTCCTCGAGACCTCTTTGGATAGAGAGGTAAGTAATCAAGGGCATAGTCTTTGCAAACTTTAAGGTAATTCTCAATAGACTCGGCTCAAACCCCAATAGTTCAAAAGTTAGCGGTTTCAAAACTCCCTTAGTCTTGTTAAGCATGATTCAAATTGTAAAACTTTGAACTCTAGTTAACCAGAGTGTTTGACAACCTTGCATTTTTCTTCAAAACTATATACAAGGTTTCTATTTATCGATTACATGCAAAGCACAAACACTCACATATACATATATATCCATGCAATCACATCAAGGAGATTTTCAAACTTGAATTTGAAATTGAAAGCTTAAACTTTAAAATTCACAAATTGAAAGAGCAATAATTGCTCCTAGTAGAAAGGTTCATAGTTGCAACCCCACATCCATGGTCCAAAGGACTTAGATAAAGAGTGGGATTGTTTGATTTCGAAGTGCACCCAAACTCGGTGCACACGCACCTCAAGTCTGGTCTATGTTCTCAACAGAATACACAAACTTACGTAATTTGAATTGTAAACATAAACACATTGATATGCCTAACAACTTAGCACAATGGAAAATCAAAAGCACTAACAATTAGATCATGCACAAGTACACAAGAATTTCAAACCCAAAATCACTTGTTCTTAAACCAGAACACATGGGCTCTTGTACCAAGGACAATGGCCCAATTCTTACACAAAAGAATATGCCAAAAACACTTACAAACACTGTTGAAACCCTCCTTGGTTTTCCTGCCAATGTTGTTGTCCTGAGGCTGAGGGTTAGCGCATCCCTTGCCCCCTCAAACCCTCCACTGCCTCTGCAACTCCTTGCTCAAGATTGGTTGAGTCCTTCCAGCCCTTCTTGTTGTCCAAAATCTGCCCTCAAGGTGTTTTTGTAATAGCCCTCATGGCTGCCCTCAACCTACCCTACCTCTGGTGACTAGAATGGTTGTAACAACCCACAAATCTGCGTGTAACAGCCCTTGAGTCTGTTTGTAACAACCCTTGAGTTTGCCTGCTACCACCCTATAACAGACCTCAACCTGCTGTCTTTTGTCACCCTATAGTAGTCCTCAAATTTGTTGTTGTTACCCTTGTAATAGCCCTCAAAACAACTGTCAAAAACCCACTCAAAGATATTGTTGACTTAGCCCCTTTTCTCTGACTTGTAACAGCTTTCTAGGGTTGTCCAAAGGTTGTTGTCACACACCTGTAACAGCCGTCAAATAGCCCTTGTTGTCTGTTGTACTATCCCATTAGTCTAGGGTTGTGACAGCCCTTAACCAGCCCAAATGTTCCTTGTTGTGGCATCCCTCCAACCTGTTGCCAAACTTACCCTCTTGTTGGTCGAACACTCCAGCACCCCTGTACCTGTTGTCCAACTCTCCTAGAGGCCTGGCACTACCTCTCTCAGCTAGGCAGACCCTTAAGAATGGTAGGCCGAGCCTCTGTCTCTGCCCAAACAGGCCTGCAACCCCTTCTAAGACAACCCTACAATCCTCGGCATGTCCTTCTCTAGCTGGTCGTGTCCCCCTTGACTACCAGTTGTCCAAAGACTTGCAGGTTGAACCTTCCAGGATCGTACCAAGACCTTGTTGCATCTTTCCTTCAAGTTTTACCTGCCCAAGACAAACAAAAATAGCAAAACCTAAGGCCTTACAGCCTCCTCCATGGCTAGACTGAGGTCACCACACTAGGACTGAAATTTCCAAGCATCCATACAATTATAAATGTCTCACATTCACCTTATCTCCTTTATACAAGTCTTAGAAGTGAACATAGAAGCCCCTCCACAAGTCAACATCAAATTAGACCTTCTATGTTGGTGTGAAGGCCCAAAACAAACCCACAAATCCCATCACCAAGCTCCCAAGCTCCAATCCATGGGGGTTTTCTCCCCAACGAAAGTGCAATGAGGTGCCAATGAGGATTCCCACATGCCCAACACCTCGGGTCATGTGAGAATACATGTCCAAAGCTACAAAACATTAACACTCCCTCTTAGCAAGGGAGGTATTCTTACTCACTCCAACATCTCCTGGAAGTAACTCTGTCTCCTGCACTGGATTCGCTACCACAACTACTCTCCAATCCACCTGATTGGTTGCTCCCTCTATCACTGAAGCAAATCCTGTTGTATGGCATGATCCCATCTTGGAACACACCCTGCTCCTAGAAGCCTCCTGTCTAGCCATCTCAACCCATGACACCATCCTGACAGTCTTGGAAGATGCCTCTCTTCCATCTAGACCTGAAGGTAGACTTCCTCTGAACGGTTGACTCTCCCACTGAGCCTCTTGACTCCCTCTGAATGGTTGACTCTTCCACTGAGCCTCCTGACTCCCTCTAAAGTCGGACTCCTTTTGAGTATGTCGACTCTCTCTGAAGTCGGGCTCTCTCTGAGTTTGCACAACCTCGGAAGCTACCTGCTCCCTGTCCATTGTCACTTACTTCTGCTAGTGATGGCTCGCATAGGCTGGCCCTTCTTCCTATACACGTTGCTCTCTCAAACTTCAAGACAACTGATGTGTCTGAGCTAGATCCTCTGGGCATGAATAACATTTGTTCATCCCGGAACAAAATTGCATGGCCCTTCTCCTTAATCGCTGAGGCTGAGAACAAACTCTTGGCACCCATAGCACATTTGCCACTAGCAACACATCCCCTGACTCCATCTGGAATACCACTGTTCCAGATCCATGTACTACATGCCTGGTCACCATACCAAGCTCCACATACATACCTGAGTCATACACTGGAGCTCTCGAACAAATCCTATGCCCTTGTCATGTATCGATGACTCCCAATGTATAAGAACCATGCAATCCTCCAAGACAAACATCCCTA
>ML785279.1:217776-260149 GCA_009831015.1 Picea engelmannii
GGAACTTAAAGCACCAAGTGGGTTTTTATTTAAGTTGGGTGAGTGAAATTAAATAAAGTGAATTTAATGGAGCATTTAATTCTCACCGTTGATCTTGGGCAATGTGAGCCCTTGGATCAAAAGGGAAACCTAAAAGTCACTTATTCTAAAGGAGGAAAAAGGCCAAATGAGAAGTCATTCTTTCCATGAGAGATTGAGAAATTGAGAGAGAGTAAGAGAAAGAGAAGTTTCCCATTTTTCTGAAGAAGGGTTTTCAGCAGAGAAGAGGCACGAATTTCAAGGCTGAGAAGAGGCACGAATTTCGAGGCAGCCAGCAGACCAAGGAAATCCGTACGGTACAGATTTGCAGCAGCAACATTTATTGTTTCTGTTCTGGGTCGTACAGCACACGTTTTCCAAGGAAAAAGGCAGAAATTAATGGTCCGTACAGTCCGTACGACCGTCGTACAGTTGTAGTAAAATCTGGGCACGATTTTCCAGAAATCCGTACAGTCCGTACGGTACGGTTGTTTGTGCACAGATTTCGAGGTTGCTGTTGTTGGGTTTCTTCCTGTATATTTCAAGCACGGAAATCGAAGGGAAGAGATAAGTAAATGCTGTTGGTTTTATTTTTGCTGATATGTAATTTTCAGAATTGAAGAAATAAGAAGAACTCCTCTCTCTCACTGGTTTTCCCCACACTGGGGTTTTTCCAGGGTCATTTGACCAAATATCATTGTGTCATTAAATGTGTGCTTGCTGTTATAATTTCTGAGTTTTTAAGACAGCCATTGAAAAGATTATTTATTTCATGTGTTTCAGTCAAATTTCATTTTAAATATTTAATGCATATTAATGTCTGCAAATTTCATTAATATTGGGAAAGGGCATTAAACATTTGGAGTGATAAGGAGTGATTGAAACCGGGATTGGGATAAATTGCAGAAGTGAGAAAACACAGTAAAAATCAACAGTATCAATCAAATAATGTTAAAAAAGAAAAAAATGATATATCGAATACCCATGCAACTAAAAATTTCTACATGCAAATGAAAACTACATATGAAGTCCACACAAATAACACCAAAAGTTGATATTCATAAGCACATACAACTAGATATGTGCATGACATAATTACTATATGCAAGGATAGATCATTCTTTCTTACTTTCAAGGGATATGACTGGAGATTTAAAAACATTATGAGATTGAAAAGAGAAAACAACTAAAGCGTATACATCAAGAAGTGCAATTGCAATGTGGTCCCAAGCATCCTCTACTCTCAAATAGTAGAGTCACTTTATTTACGAGACTTGTTAACACCTAAAAATGCACATGCAAGATATTGACTTGTGTAAGGTTGGTTGAATAGGTGTTGGAATTGGTCGTTGTAAACGAAGGGAATGAAGATACATCTTATCAGGATATTTGATATTGAACTGAATGAGCACCCAACATTGGGGTATGATCTATGGACCCAAGACATCATTTTGAACACGAAGCAATCATAAGAAGACCAATCTTGATAAGTACTAGCATTGAGGAGCTTCCAAGTGGTCCCAAGACCTTGTTCACAATTCGATTCATGAGAAAGGTTGCAATGTTTGAGGAGCACTAGGCTTGAGGGGAATCTAAACCCCTTTTCACACATTTAAGTGGGGATGAAGTGGGCCATCTAGAGGAATGCCTTCCTTAGGGAATCGCCAAGCGGATACAAGACCCTTCTCAAGCCCTAAAATAAGGATAAATGCACAATGAAAGAGGAGAGCCCTACACAAGGGAGTTTAATATGACCCTAACACCCTCATTTGTTTGTAACTGAAGGCTATTTTCACATTTTAAAGGAAGCACTTTCCATGAGAAGGTGCCATGTGGCCTTGCAGACACTTTCAAACCCTAATATCGTGTCAAAGTCAACACTTGATGAGGAGCACTCCACCAGAGCAGTTATCTAGCAACTTCTTAATGATATTTTAATGGAAAAGGGGGGTGTGGAGGATTTTTATTATTTTCTTCCCTTAACTTGGTCATCGTAGGGTTCAAGGAGAAGTTATAAAAGGATATAAGGCCCATTTGCAAAAGGTGAACTTGTGAGGAGGAAAAAAAAAACCCAAAGAGGACGAGTTGATCATTTTTATGCAGGTTTTTGAAAAAGGGTTATGACAGATTGAAGCTTCCATTTTCTTCTTCCTTTCTATAGATCAAGTTCATGTTCCAAGCTGCCATTATGATTCTGCTGCTGTACCTTCTTGACTGAAGCTGTTTTCACTTGTATTTGTGGGTTGTTTTGGGATAAGGAAGAGGTTAGGGAGAGACCAATTTTGTCCTCTTGAACCTAATATTGTGATCAGATCTTAAATGAAGATTATGCTGGCTGTTTATTCCATTAAAGAAGGTTTCCCAGTTGTTCTCTTTTCATCTATGATCACATGGATCGGTGTTAATTATGGAATTGTATCATTCATGAGCATTTCATTCTGTTTGAGGTCATATAAATCTGATTGGTATGGCTGGCAGGGTTTGCTGTTAGCAGCTTTACTAAGCCTTCTTCATTCATTTTCCAGCTTCATTGCGGCCCTAAATCCATTTCCCAAAGGATAAGGCACTTGTCCTACTGAATTCCACCATTTATATATCAAAAAAAAAATCTAAAAATACATCAGCTCACTAATTTGATTTTTTCAACTCTGCACTTAAGGGCAGATTAGTGATCTTATTTCAGAGATTCCCCCCTTGTGTTGGAAAAGAACCAGTCAAAAGTGAGAGAAACAACCACTGTGGTGACAGTGGACAGCATTCCAGAATCCAAAGTTGCCCTAGGGTTGCACTTTGTTCTTGGACTTGAATATAATTGGAGTGCAGGTTTGGGATAGAACAAATTGGAATCTTTGACGAGGACTAAGTCCAGTATCTGTATATCAAAAGACTATGCTTCAAAACATTTGATGAGAAGAATTGAAGGAAGAACAAATTTCTAATCTAGCAACAACTCCATTGGAGTCACAAGGGAGGTACCCTACACGAGGTTCCTCGCATAATCTTGTTTCACCGCTGGAAGAACCAAAGAAGAATTTTAGAAGGAGGGTGAACAAATCAGCCTAGAATTTTCAAGTTTCAGGTACACAAGAATTTGATTTTGTTGAAGATATTAGAAATTTGTTTCTTGATAATCCAGGGCAGCCTATTGCAGCAAGAGCCATGGCAGCCTATTGCAACAGGAACCATGGTTACATGGAAGACCAATTTGTATAAGCCATTAGATATCACTGCCATAGCCAGTGCTTCACATGCTTTGCCAAACAAATACATAAAGGCTCTTCCCAGATTTCAAGGTAATAATGCAGTCACCACAGAGAATCATTTGGAGGCATTCACTAGAATGTCTGCTGAATTGGATATTGAGCAATAGGATGTTACTTTGAAGTTGTTTGCCTTATCATTTGAAAAGGATGTCACAAATTGGTTTCAAATCTTGGCTGATCATATCATAGCATAAGCTAGTGAATGCATGCTGAATTGGATGTTGAGCAATAGGATGTTGCTTTGAAGTTGTTTGCCTTATCATTTGAAAAGGATGTCACAAATTGGTTTCAAATCTTGGCTGTGTTGATGTTTTGGTAGCATCGGACAGGTACTTCCACGTGGGTTTGTGTCAACACGTGGGAGTCATCTTGAATGCCTCTCAAAACCTTAGGAGATTCACTTTATTAAAGTGATTAATAAAGTGAATGTACTTTTGTAATAAAGTGAGTTTAATTTAATTAAATGCCAAAGTATTTGGCATTAATAATTAAATTATGTCCTAGCCGTTAGATCCAAAGTGAACGCGAGATTAGATCTTAGTCATAGATCACTTTAGGAGTTCTAGGGTTTTGGACTTAGGATAAACTCAAGGTTATAAAAGATAGCCTATGTGAGAGGAGGAGACACATTGATGGTACACAAAGAGTGAGTGAGCACTCAGGTGTGCAGGGGCAGGGGCAGGGGCCGAGGAAAGGAAACAGGGGGCAGCAAGGGAGATAACAGCTAGGTAGGCTAGGCTATTTGTTGCAGCATTTGTATTTCCTCAAAAGGGCCATTATCCCAGGATGGGAGCCCTGATTTTATTTAATAAAATCATCACAGATCTGGTTTTCCCATGAGGGTTTTTCCAGGGGTTATTTACCCAAAATATCTTGTACAAATGTGTTTGGTCTCTGATTTTGCTTCTGTTGAATTTTAATGGTTAAGTAACCAAGTTATGTTATTATTCAATAAATGTGTTTTGCTTGGAATTAATGGTCGGGTGCTAGTTTTACTATAATTAACATGGTATCAAAGCCGAGACTCTAAGGAAGCCAAATTTGAACAGAGACGGGATTTTCTAGCAATGAGATTATTTGCTGAGGGAATTTTTTTTCTACGGGTAAATTAAAATAAAAATAAAAAAGGGGCAACCATAAGGCACGACCGTCATACAGTCATATGACGTACGGATTGTTGTAGATCAGAGTCATACGCTATAGAGAGGATCCAATTGTGCATAGAAAATTGGGTGTGAGAATTCTGAGCGAATTGCAAGTAGAAGTCGCCACGCAGTGTGCCTTGTGGAGAGCCACCGACTAAGCTATCCGCGTGGAGACTAGGCGTTGGTGTGATTTGACGGTTGGCTGGGAATTGTTAGCAGAGGTCGAACTAAGCCACCGGTAGTGTGAGAAGATCCGCGAGTATTGACGGATGAGGCGAGCAGAGAACGTGGAGTGGATGCGGCTTCTAAGAAGGAGCTGCCATAGCAAAAGGAAGGTCACGGGCATGTGCTGAAGACAGCCATTGGGTGGAAAGCAGCAACCGATGCCAACAGAAGGAGACTAGGCGTGGAGAACAGTCGTCGAGCTGAGTAGGAGTCGATTAGCAGCCGTGAAGAGTGGACGGGCCGAATTAACAGTCATCGATGATTGTGGTCGAGATACATTTGTTGCAAATCGAGCTGAAGGGTCACAACGATGGAGAGTCGGCCATGCAGCATGTAGCAACAGGTGACAGTTGCTGCAGAAGAGAAGCGACAAAGGCAATCTCGTCGGGGGGGTTCGATTGGGAACTGCAGCCGCCAATGAAGAGACCAGCCACCGGCAGTGGGACGTGGAGTTGACAGTGAGCACGTGGGTTGGAATAATCAAGTGCAGCGGTCAGCAAAACCACCAGATCAGACCACCAAGTTAGCCAAGCCAGCAAAGACTATAGGAACTGCCCATCAGCCAAGCGCATGGACCATAAGGTCGAGGAGCCGCGAGCAGACCCAGCAAAGGTTGGGCAGGCCCAGAAAGACCTGGGTAGTTGCAGAAGCCCTAGGCAACCTCGGGCAACGAACAACGGAGTCCGAGCAGCAAACAGAGGTTCACACAGCAAGCAAAGAAACCTTAAGCAGATGTCCGAGCAGAGAGTTAAGGAGCCAGATGGCAATGGCCAACCTCAAGTTTGCTTGAATCATCACATCGCTTTGGAGCAAAGAAGGGTTTTTGTTCAAGTGCTTGGGTCACGAAGGAATGTGACTTAAGGGGATCTCAGATGAGTGAAGGACTTTCATCCAGAGATCAGGGGATGACAGATCTATCAATGAGAGTGACAGAGAACAAGGAGCAGGTAGCTCTGAAGGTTGAGATACTCAAAGAGAGTCAACCTTCAGGTTCAGGGGGGAAGGAATAGCTTCCAAGTCTGTCAAGGAGGAGTCATGGTACAAGACCATGCAGGATGCTTGAGAGCAGGAGCATGATCATGAAGATTTTTCGAGTGCTATCAAGCTGCCAACTAGGTCTGTCTTTGACCTCAAGTTGGCTCTAAGTTTCAACTGTCAATAAAGGTAATGTTGTTGTTTTATGACAGCCAACAGTTCAGGAACTTCTTGCTAATTTGTTATGGTTACATTCTAAATTTTAGGTGCTCTAGCATGTAGTTTTAGTCACCAAGGGTTAGCACATGCATACTAAATTAAATGTAACACACCTAGAGATCTTTACAGCTGAAAATAAAGTAGTTCTACACTCTAACACACATGAAATTGTACACAAGTATTTTTGGTCAACATGACCTTGGATAAAACCCCCCCAGGGAAAACCAGATTGGAATATATGTCTATATATTAGGAAAATAGATGGTGGAATACAGCAAGTACAAAATATAGATGAACCCGATACAATAGCAACTTGATCCAAGCTGAAACACAAGTCCAAAAGAAGGAAGAGCACCCTAGGATGGTGCACCCCTCAAAAATGTTGCCAAGACCACTGAAAGGATGCCAGATGCCAACTGGAAGCTCTGATCTCGAAACCCCTCCACAGTACTCTGATACTGATGAGTAGCCTCCCTCTGAAACAGACCTCATTGCAATCTAAAAACTCTAAGTGCTCCCCACTGATGATGCGCCCTCATCCTCAAGTGCGCCCTCCTCAGAATTGGAAGCTCCCCACTAAATAAACTGGACACTAAGCCTGCCGACTCTCTCAATGCAAGGAGGCGCCCAAGCTTTCCTCTCCCAATGCCTGAAACCTCATCCTCTTGCTCTCTCTCAAACTCAAGGAGTGAACAAATGAGTGAATGGCCTTTCATTGGCCTCTTGTGCCCTCCTTTAGGATGCATAAGGAAACCTAAAAGTTGGGTGGATGAGATCATCTCATCTCATCCCTAATCAATGGTTGAGATCACTCAAAAAGAATCTCACTCAAAAACCCACTTTACTTAAGTTTCCATAGTTTCACTTTATGTCTATCAATTCACCCACTTTGTGAATTAATTGTCACTTTAGGCTAAAATGACGAAATTTCACTTTTGACTTAAATCTCCTATGTCAAAGTGAAATTAGACATAAAGTACATAGTACAAGTTACAAAGTACTCCTCTCATGTGTTTAGAAGCTCACAAACACAAGGGGACCACTTTCCAAGGTACCCAAATCTCAACACTCCCTCTTACCGAGAAAAGTGTCTGTCACCACCAATATCATCCCTATAGTGGACATGGTTGCCTCCTAGCATATACTCGGTGAGTATGGTTGTACCCTAATCATTAAAAGTAGTCGACACAGATCTACTCAATCTGCATGATCTATAGATGGAAGTGTCTCTCCACCTATCCAAGATCACCTAGATCTTGGCATCACACCAAAGATCTACACTTTGGTCTGCCACCAAGGATTTCTCCCGCCTTGCATCTCACCAACGATCACTACTCTTGGCATCTCACCAAGAGTCACTCTCTTGGCATCTCACCAAGAGTCTCCAAGAGTACTAAGATGGCTCTACAATCTTCTACAAAATTCTGCCCACAAGCAGCCACTAAAAAATTGTCAATGGTTGTCCACAAAATCTGCCAAGAAGATGTCTCTAACAGCCCACTCATATGTTGTCCAAACTACTCAAAAATCAGCCACCTTAGCTCTGATACCATGAAGATTTTCCAGGTCTTATCAAGTTGCCAACTAGGTCTGTCTTTGACCTCAAGTTGGCTATAAGTTTCAACTGTCAATGAAGGCAATGTTGTTGTTTTAGGACAGCCAACAATTCAGGAACTTCTTGCTGATTTGTTACAGTTACATTCTCAATTTTAGGTGCTCTAGCATGTAGTTTTAGTCACCAAGGGTTAGCACATGCATACTAAAATAAATGTAACACACCTAGAGATCTTTACAGCTGAAAATAAAGCAGTTCTACACTCTAACACACATGAAATTGTACACAAGTATTTTTGGTCAACAAGACCCTGGATAAAACCCCCCCGAGGAAAACCAGTTTGGAATATATGTCTATATATGAGGAAAATAGATGGTGGAATACAGCAAGTACAAAATATAGATGAACCCGATACAATAGTAGCTTGATCCAAGCTGAAACACAAGTCCAAAAGAAGGAAGAGCACCCTAGGATGGTGTGCCCCTCAGAAATGTTGCCAAGACCACTGAAAGGATGCCAAATGCCAACTGGAAGCTCTGATCTCGAAACCCCTCCACAGTACTATGATACTGATGAGTAGCCTCCCTCTGAAACAGACCTCACTGCAATCTAACAACTCTAAGTGCTCCCCACTGATGAAGTGCCCTCCTCCTCAAGTGCGCCCTCCTCAGAACTCGAAGCTCCCCACTAAATAAATTGGGCATTAGGCCTGCTGACTCTCTCCATGCAAGGAGGCGCCCAAGCTTTCCTCTCCCAATGCTTGAAACCTCATCATCTTACTCTCACTCAAACTCAAGGAGTGAACAAATGAGTGAATGGCCTCTCCTTGGCCTCTTGCACCCTCCTTTAGGATGCATAAGGAAACCTAAAAGTTGGGTGGATGAGATCATCTCATCTCATCCCTAATCAATGGTTGAGATCACTCAAAAACCCACTTTACTTAAGTTATTAATTCACCCACTTTGTGAATTAATTGTCACTTTAAGCTAAAATGACCAAATTTCGCTTTTGACTTAAATCTCCTAAGTCAAAGTGAAAGTAGACATAAAGTACATAGTACAAGGTACAAAGTACTTCCCTCGTGTGTTTAGAAGCTCACAAACACAAGGGGACCACTTTCCAAGGTACCCAAATCTCAACAGATCAGAGGGAAGTCGTCGAAGACAAGTCCGAGCGAGATGGCAAGGATAGCTTTAGTTTTAGAGGAGCAGCCATGGCAGCAGATATGATAGCGAAGAAAGAGCCACCCCCAGGTGGTAGAAGTACCTTCCTCGCTAAGAGGGAGTGTTGATGTTTTAGTAGCATTGGACAGGTACTTCCACGTGGGGGTCGTCTTGAATGCCTCTCGAAACCTTAGGAGATTCACTTTATTAAAGTGATTAATAAAGTGAATGTACTTTTGTAATAAAGTGAGTTTAATTTAATTAAATGCCTAAGTATTTGGCATTAGTAATTAAATTAAGTCCTAGCCGTTAGATCCAAAGTGAATGCGAGATTAGATCTCAGTCGTAGATCACTTTAGGAGATCTAGGGTTTTGGACTTAGGGTAAACTCAAGTTTATAAAAGACAACCTATGCAAGATGAAGAAACACATTGATGGTAAACAAAGAGTGAATGAACACTCAAGTGTGCAGGGGCAGGGGCCGAGGAAAGGGTGCAGGGGGGCAGCAAAGGAGATAACAACCATGTGGGCTAGGCTATTTGCTGCAGCATTTGTATTTTCCTCAAAAGGGCCATTATCCCAGGACGGGAGCCCTGATTTTATTTAATAAAATCATCACAAATCTGGTTTTCCCGCAAAGGTTTTTCCAGGGTTTATTTACCCAAAATATCTTGTGCAAATGTGTTTGGTTTCTGATTTTGCTTCCACTGAATTTTAATGGATAAGTAACCTAGCTGGGCTATTATTCAGTAAATGTGTTTTGCTTGGAATCAATAGTCAGTGCTAGGTTTACTATAATTAACAGGCTGATCATAGCATAAGCACTGTAGAAATTTCTGCTCTTTATGACTTTTATTGAAATTCATAAACTTCACCTCACAAAGAGGTTTCTTGGATCTAGTCCCTGTGAACTTCAGCCTTAGGGCTGATCTCAAATATTAATTTACAACAGCAAACAACAGACATTGTTTTATCTCAATTCAACCCAACAGAAAAGATACCAAACATGTATTAACAAGTTTCAGTGCTTAGGACACACTTTTCCAAACATAAACCAGATATGAAATCACTTTAATTACAGCAGATTTACAGCACTAAATCTGCTTTATTATCTTCAATATGTACATTAAATCACTTAACACTTTCAGCCATATGTTATGTCAAATTAGCATGAACAACAAGTGCTGGAAATGACCCAATCAAGAAGAAAATGCCTGCAGAAAATCAAATCTGCAATTACACAAATTTGAATTTTGAACAGCTGAAAACTTCATATATATATATATATATATATATATGGTGAAAATGAAGTACATGTTCATACTCATAGCTTATCATAAGCTGGTACAATTCTTCAAACTCTCCAAGACCCTAGCTAGGAAAACCAAGAAAACCCTAGCCACCACCAAAGATCTCCAACAAGCGAGCATCAACACAAGCAAGTCCCCCTTGGCTTCAACACTTGTCTCCCACAGGTGTCCAAGACATCTCCTCCTCCTCCTCAATCAATCTCTTCTAGGGTAAACCCTAGCGCTCAAGACAAAAAGAGATGATACAATGAAGATTACACAAGAGAGAGAAACTAGTGCACTACTCTCCTCACATATCTAACACAAAATGATGAATGAATAGTTAGTGAAAGGGTTCTCTCCTTCCTTTACTTATATGAGAGATAAGGAGGCAAACAACATAAAGTGGGCCTAAACCATTAACCTATCCTAACAAGTAGGTCCACACATGTGAAGCACTACACTTCAAGAGGACACATGTCAAGTTCCAAGGTGATGTTGTCAACCAGCAAGGCTCCAAGGCATGAACACTCCACGAGAAGTGCCCAATGCTCCTCCTCCACAAGCTCCCAAGGCTCCACACTCTTATAAAGCAATGTGTTACTTCAGGTCCACCACACCTACATGATCACTCCCTCAACCCAAGTGTCCTCAAGTCAAGTACAAGCCTCCCCGCAAGCAACCAAGTGAGTCCATGCCATCTAGGGCTCAAGCCCTCCTCTAGAATGCCCAACGCTTCTCCTCCAAAACAATGCATCCTCCAAGCAAACAACTCAACCGCCACCTAGCCATCATGAAGAAGTCACCAAGCTAACAAGGTCTCCAACTGTCCAACACTCCAAGGAAGAATGCCAAAAAAGCATCAAGCAAGGTCTAGCAATCCAAGAGTGAGCCACCTCCACATGTGCATGTCCATTGTAGAACAATCAAGGGTCATCCATACCAAGGTTGTTGGGAGCGGGGAGCGGAAGCGGGAAGCAGAAGCGGGAAGCGGGAGTGGGGAGCAGGAGCGACAATTTTCAAAAATTTCCAGGAGCGGGAGCGTTTTTATATAATACATAAAAGATATATATTTTGATGCATATATATAAAAAAAAAGCATGCAGAATGGCGAATCAATTGTAAAAAACATGAAAACATAGATATAAGATCATTTAACTAATTGATTAGTGATGATGATTAAAGAATCAACCATTTAGTACACATATAACATCAATCATAAACATTTGTCATCAACAGATTGTAATAGACAACATCAACCACAAAATGAAATAGACTCTAGAGCATCAAATTTATTACCAAAGAGTTGTAAGATTCAGTGAATAGTTCAAATTTCAAAATTCAAACTTCAAAGGTAAATTGTCATATAATGTTCATAACTTCATTGTTTACGGAATAAGCCATAATAAAGAGTCAAGACAGTACTAAGTTCTAGAGACTACTTATAAAAAGGAAAAATAAAAAGAGATCTAATATATATTAGTAAGTATTAAGTACTATGCTCTAAGTTTTCCTCTTGCCACGAGAAACTTCTAGTTTATTTTCCTATGCTCTTTGAGTTTGAATAAGAGTAGTAGGTTGAACTTGGAAGTGTTTGTGGAACACAACCAACGGCTAAATGGCCCCCACGTGACAATGGATGTTGTGAAGATAAAGGAAAAATTGATGCATCTAGAACGCTGCTAGTGGATGGGGCTGGCAAGTCTCCTCCAAGAATATGATCACCGTCATGATCACCCAAAATTTTTGCTTCCAAGCACTCTAAAACCATGGCTCCATCTTGACCAAAATATATTGGGGTATTTATCCTCAATGATTGCTCTTGTTGCCTTACAATTAACAGCATTATCAATGATGACTTGAATAACATTCCAAGGCCCAATCTCTTGAATGGTTTTAATCAAGGCATCTACAATATTAATACATATCTTGTAGCGATCTGAGTAGTCATGGGTTGAAAGGAAGACTGCGCCACTAGCAAACACACCAAGAATATTCATCAATGGCCTGCCTTTCACATTTTTCCAACCATCAAATACAATTGATACTCGATGTCGATTCCAATCATTTGTAAATTTTCCTAGAGCACCTTGGATTTTGGCTCTTTCCTTGTCAAGTCCCAAGGTTCTAGCTTTGTCATACTTGAGGCTATTGTATCCTTTAGGGGCACTATTGATGACTTGTAGCATTTCATGCCAATATGGTGAGCGAAGAACATTGAATGGTATACCGCATGCATAGAAAAACCTAAAAAAATTTGCATCCACATCATCTCTACAACCTTCGTCAAGGAAATATGATAGTGTTTTACGCCCTGAAGACGAAGGCGAGAATGCACTAGCATGGGGGGACGCAGATCGACCAGTGAACATTCTTTGTGCACTCTCACGTTCAACCTTTGGTCTTTTGGATTTGTTTTGTGTTGCCTCCTCTCCCCTTCAGTATTTGAGTTTGTCTTTGGGTGGCACGCAGTTTTGACTCCTATACTCTTACCTTCATCCTAGTAACATAGTCCCACACATATGCTTTCTCACACGAGTGTAGGAACCTATGTATTTTGTATGACAACGGTGACATGTAAATTTTGTGGTTCCACCCCCTTTACCTCCCCCAAGCCTTGTGACATACTTCCACAAAGGTGTGTACTTCTCTTTGGATTTATGGGGATCATGATCATCACTGTCATTTTCATTGTCTTCATCCCCTTCCATTCCTTCCTTTTCTCCTTGGTCTGTGTTGTCCACTTCTATTTCTTCATCACTATCATGGTTATTTCGACATGAACTTCCCACCACCACCATCAAAATAAAAAATGGAACCAAAATGACATACCACAGTGACATCATCATCATGATTGTTGAACCTTGATAATAACTCGCTACCTGCAATAGAATGATGGAGGAGAAATGGGAAAGAGTAGGGGAAGAAAACATTCAAATATTCAACATAGCATAATATACTAGTTTACAGCAAATGGAATTTATTTATTTTTAAACAAGAAATAAGAACGGGCTTAAGAGCCTACCTCTTTATCTCTCCAATGGTGGTTGAATATGACTATGGTAGCCTTCAATCTCCCTTCTAAGCTCTCACAAATGGAAGCCTTCAATCTTTCTTCCAAGCTCTCCAATCTCCCTATGGAAGCCTTCAATATTCCTTCCAAGTTCTCCAATCCCTTCCAAGCTCTCAAATCTCCCTTCATTCTCCTTCAATCTTCCCTCAATCCCATCAAGAACTAGCAAGAACCCTCTCAAAACCCTCCTAGCAAAGATGAGTGAAATGAGAAATAAAATGAGAGAAAAATGGAGTGAGTCAGTGTTTTAATCCCTTAGAAACCCTAGCCATACCTCTTCCTCTCTTATGGAACCTTGTCTTGGTTCCCACTCACTCCCAAAACAAAAAAGAATACCCTCTCTTGCCTCACATGCGCGAACTGAAGGGGAGTCCTTAGGGAGCGTTTTTTTAATGGAGGGAGCGCTTAGGGAGAGAAAGCTATCTACTCAAGAAGCGAAAGCTCCCTAAGCAGGGAGCACAATTCCTAAACGCTCCCTTTGGGAGAGGGGGTGTGAAGGGGGGGGGTGCTCCCCCGCAGCATAGATCCATGCACCATGCACCGTGCTCGGCTAATCGAGCATCCATCCAGCTGCCATGCCATCCAGCAATCAATCGAGGAAGCAAGGGTAACTAAGAAATTCCTCAGCTATTCAACCAACCAAGCATGTCTAATAGAGTCTGTCTGTAGCTCCTGAGGGCAATTCTGACAATCCAAGATCCAAGACTGGTGATTGCTGCTATATCCTTTCATCCTTCCGGCTTCAAATGATGTGGGCTGGGCTAAAACTATAAGTCTACAGGGATGAAACCTAAAGCTTGTCGGAACATTCATTCAATGTCCAAGGGCTCATACGAAGCACCCCCGGACATGGTGTAAACACTTTCAGAGTAACCACGAAAGACAACAAGCAATTGGGAAGATTTTCTAAAAAATCTTCTTGGATCGATGGGATGAAAGGAAGAATGACATATTCTTGGTGGCCAAGTTGCATAAAGTTAAGAAAAAGGAGAATGAAACAATCAAGGAATTTAATCAAAGATTCGACAAGATTGTCTAGAAGGTTCCTAAAGAGGTCGAAACCCCTAGCCCAACTATTCTTATCCATTACATCAATGCTTTTGAGGGACACTTTGGTTTCTTACTTAGAGAGAAGAATGAGGTGGATTTGAAGGCAACATGGGAAGTGGCCATGAAATTAGAAAATAATCTTTTGGCCACAAGAATGATTTATTTGTCTGGATCATCCAAGGCAATGGGCCCTAAAACTATTACGAAGGCCAAAGCTATAAACTCTAATGATCCAGCTCCTTATATGTATGAGAAGTTATTGGAAGAAATGGGTCATCTAAGCAACAAAGTGACCAAGTTGGAAATAAGACACCAAAACCATTTTTAGCCCAAACCAAACATGCCTCAAAGAAGGAATTATGGATTTGACATAAGGTAGGAAGAACCAAGAATTCCTATGCCCTTGGAGCCTACTAATGTCGTAGAAGATGAAGATGATTATCGGTACAGAGTATGTGATCTACCTCATGGAGAACATAAATGCAAGCAATTCGAAATTTTCACATGCCAAACACGAGAGGTAATTGAAGAGAGCATTATGGGAAGTGCTCACCCTTCCAAGGAGATGAATTATATTGAGAGAATTGATCAAGCTTTCATCTTGGCTAGCCAAACATGACTCAAATGAATTGTGGATTTGATAGAGGGTAGGAAGAACCAAGAATTCATACATCTTTCGAGCCTACTAATGCCATAGAAGATGAAGATTATTATAGGTGCAGAGTATGTGATCTACCTCATGAAGAACATAGATGCAAGTGATCAAAAATTTCACATGCCAAACAGATGTAACTGAATAGAGCAGTGTGGGAAGTGTTGACTCTTCCGAGGG
Organism: Picea engelmannii; assembly: GCA_009831015.1. Taxonomy (NCBI): domain Eukaryota; kingdom Viridiplantae; phylum Streptophyta; class Pinopsida; order Pinales; family Pinaceae; genus Picea; species Picea engelmannii. Next base: position 232,584 of record ML785279.1, read on the forward strand.
GATAAATTATATTGAGAGAATTAAGCAAGGTTTCATCTTGGTCTCGAGTGATACATACAAGGAAAAATACTTTATTGTTCTTGAAGATAAAATCCTTGAAGTTAGACGATAGAGTATCAAGACTAAAATGTTGAAGAATCTTTCCCCAAACCAGGTGAGGACTTAGCCCAGAGTTGTTGAAACCAACTAACCAACCAAGAAGTCATCAAGGCTTGCTCGTAGGATTTTGGCTCAAAAGATGGAGAAAAGAGCAGTTGCAAGAGCCATTCTCCCTAGAGGATGGCATAAGACCCTAGTTGTGAACTAGGGCCCCCAGTACACTCCTGGGGTTCTTGGTCTGGGGCCAAGCAGTTAGAGCCATGGCAAAGACCCTTGTGAGGGCCCTCAGTAGATGATTAGGGTTCTTCTTGATTTGGGACCAAGCAATATAAGTCCTTAGATATGTCTAGGGCCCCTAGATGTGTTCTAGGGTACCCATGTCTAAAGCATGGGTTGATCCTTGGTCTTGTAMCTTGGTGGATAAGACCCCAGATGTGTTCTAGGGCAACCTGGTCTTTGATCAGGTAGATCTTGGTGTAATACCAARATGTGTTGGTGTGTGATCCTCTTCCTCTCTCCCAGGATGATGAAGATGAGCATAACCACATTGTGGGATGTAACCCCTATGCAGTGATGATAAAGTTAATTGGTCACCTTGAGAATTATATGGACATGTGTTGCCACTAAGAAAACCTCTCTGCCTCTCCTAACCCCTTGGTTTTTGAGTTTGGGTTTGAGTGGGGCTTGTATTTTTGTTTTTAGGGCTTAATAAGATTAAAATAAAAATATTAATTAATAATTTAAATATAGCATATTAAATTAATATTTATATTAATTAATATGTTATTATATTAATTATATTTTTATAAACCTAGCCCTAGCCTAAAACTATAAATAGAAACCTCACTTTTTCACTCACACTCACTCTCATCTCTTCTAGGGTGGAGGATTGCTCTGAGGTTCTACAGTATAGCTGCGGCCTCCCTTTGACAGTACAGTGTCGCCTCCCTTTGACAGTCCAGTTTCGGCCCCCCTTGCATTATTGTTCCTGGTCCTTCTGAGTTGTTGAGTTGAGGGTTCTTTTGTTGCTGCCAGGTTCATTTAATAGTTGTGTTGAGGGTTGTTGTATGTTGAGGGTTGAACTAATGTTGTCATCTTCTCCTCCCTCTGCTAGTTTACTGCAATCAGCCCTCTCCTAAGTGGTTGTCATCCCATTCCTTGGGCAGAACTAAAACCCTTTGGGGTTGCAGCCTCCTTGTTGGATTGATGGACCATTACCTTAAGCAGTTGTCACCTTTTCTTCTTGCAGATTGCTCAGTGTGTGTGACTGAGATAAGGGTTTGCTTCCAAAATTTTCTGTTTGGGGTTTTGTTGTCTTTTGTGTGAGGTTTCTCCTTGGTGGCATAATTGTCCTAAATTCTGTTTGGGGTTTTGATGTCTTTTGTGTGAGGTTTCTCCTTGGTGGCATAACTATCCTACATTCTCGTGATAGAGATCTAACCCATTGAGGTTGATCCACGAGTCCTAGACATTTATGAGCATAACTTCAGTGGCATAACATTCATCGTGTGTGTCTTTATTACAAAGGTAAATCTTCAAGAGGTAAGTCACAGTTCACTTCAACTTAATTTATTTATGCTCAAGAGTCAGATCTATTTGAAAAGCTTAATGTTCTAAAGGATCAGATCTACTATTGATTTGCATGCTCAGAAATCTTGTTTAGGTTCAGATCTATTGATTTACCATACTCAGAGATTTGCTTATGGTTCAGATCTATTGATTTGCTTACTCAGAAAGTTAAATCTATTGCTATGCATACTCAAAAAGTTAAATCTATTGTTATGCATACTCAGAAAGTTTCCTATGGTTCAGATCTATTGATATGCTCACTCAGAAAGTTGATTTGTTTGCTCAGAAATACTTCTATGGTTCAGATCTAATTGTTTTACTTGCTCGGATATATTTCAATGGTTCAGATCTAATTGTTTTACTTGCTCAAAAACATATCTACAGTTCAGATCTAACTGCTTTGCTTAATCAAAAATACTTTATGTTTCAGATCTACTGTTTAACTTTATATTTTTGTTTCAGAGTTTTATTTTAGATCTCTATGTTCTTGTTGATCTAGCGAACAGAAAAATTTAAAAAGGCATATTTTTCTGTTTCTTTCCCTATTTCTAACAAGACTCAACTACTAAAATATGACTTTCCACTTTTTTAGAAAATTGAATTACAAAATAGAATTACTTTTCAAAAATAGAACTACTTTTTGAAAATATAAATATCTCGAACTACTTCTCACACGTCCACACTGAACTGTGCAAAAGTTCTCAATAGAAAAATTGGAAGAATTGGTTTGCAGGGCCCATTTTAGGGGCAGGTCCAAATTTGGTGAATTGGGTTCTGGAATCTTACAGAGCCAGTTTAAGGCATCAAACAACACTTTTTGGGGTCAAAAAGTTTGAAAGCTTTGCTTCCAACCCCTCAATGTTGTTCTACACACCGAAAACTTTCCAACGATAAAAAAATCACCTTAATCGTAGTTTGTATGTGAAAGTTATGCCTCCCACAAGTTGACCTACCTTGTTGACCACAATGGTACTGAGTGGATGCCACGTCAACCACTATTACTCACACATGTGAGGCTCTCTATTAACTAACTCCAATAGACAAGTCAAACAATAGTAACAAACTGGAGTTAGTTATAACCACCTCCAAGAATAAAGCTAGAGAGAAGAGCGCCTCCTTTAGATGAGGGATTGACCATGTAACGACCTCCAAAAATGGTAAACGAATCTCTATCCACATGTGCGCCCTCCAAGATGTGTCCCACGTGTGAGTCCAAGTCTCAAAAAAGTAGGACGTCCTCAACAAATGGCATGGAAATGCGTACAAAATGACCTCCATATGTGGACAAATCAAATCGATCATGAATAGATCCTCAAGATATCTGCTAAATAACCAACTCCATCCACACATATGGTCCTTTAAACTAGGTTGTCCCATGAAATGTAATGAAGAATGTACAATAGAAACTCCATGTGGCATATGTCAACATCCCAAGGTAGAAGCAACAATAATCATGGTAGAGGATCAAGTGAATATCCTTCATAAGTGAGCCCTTCCAACAAAATAGCATAAAAATGTGTGCAAAGCAATCCCCTCAAGTGGACATCCTCCTCAATGTGCATGTACAAGTGTGCATTAATTCTACCAAGGTTTGAATGTCCTCTCCTCATCATGAAAAGAGTGTAAACAAGGCCTCAATAGATGGAGAGCTCAACATAAGTGGGCCACAAGTCATCCAAGCTCAAGCCTCAAAGTATAACCACCCTCAAAAGATGTGCAACAAACCCTCCAAGTGGCACGTGTGGCTCCAAAATGCAACAACCATCCGTAGATCAAGGTAAATGAAGTGGATCTCATAATAGGAGGTTGACTAGCATAGAATAGACACCAGAAACCAAGGGCTTCGTCAACACAAACCCAATTATCCTCCACATGTGTGCAACAATCACTCTCCAATGATAAAATAGCCTCGATCTATAAGAAATGCCTCCACATGTGTGCAAGCAAGGGAGTGCTCCCTGAGAATGAAGTGTATGTCCATCATAAAGTACAATCTCAACATCAAAATAGGACAAGTAAACCAAGCACTCTAGCAATGGGGCATAGTAGTGCAAGAAGGAACGAGTTAGCCCCTCCAACATATCATGCAAACCTAAATGATCATGAGATCGTGAAGAGCTCCACGAGAATGAGTGTTTATCTCGTCAAATATCACCATAAGGTCATGACTCATGATAGACATCTCAAAACCTAGGGCTATCTCACCAAGAAGTACAATGCCATCAACCTTCATCCATAGGCTGAAAATCACCTAAATCATACGCCAAAATGCTAATACCATGTCCACTAAAGAGAGATCATCGCGTAAGACCTATGACAAAGCTCATGCAACGTTTAAGCATATTCATAATTCCCAATGCATGTCAAAACGCCCTAGGCAATGTGACAACTCCCAATGCATGGTTCACAATGCCCTATGCAACATCTGTCACAACTCTCAAGGCACCTATCACAATTCCCATGGCATAGTCACAATTCCCAAGTAGACAACTTTCTCAAAATCTGCACAGTGTACGTGTCATAAAGCCATCAATGAAAGAAGTAGAGCACTCATCAAAGATCATATTCAAGTACTAAAACCATGCCAAGTTAGCCTCAAAACCCTAGGTCGTTCCATCACATCATCAAGTAGTATGAATGAAATCCAAATGTGCAAGAGGGTGAGCACTTTAGGAAAGTGATTGCCTATTGCATCAAACATCATTGTAGTAGCATAATAGACACTTCAAGGGTTAGGGCACTCCTCTATGAGACCCACATCTCATCATATAATATCAATGCCATGACCAAGCCTCCATACAAATATGCAAATACCATGATGCCAAGGTAGATCATGTGAGGCAAATGTGCAAGCATCATCAAATAAGTTGATCCATGAAGAAAAAGCACGCAATACATAAAGGGCACCAATAGATGAGCCACCCACCCATATGAAAGCACCAAAGAGCATGCCATCACTATCCATATGAGAATCAAGTACAGCCATGAAGAGAAAAATAGGCACCAAGATAATCCACAATATAAACCATTGAACCAATGTGTAGTGTCCCATGCAACACCACGACAAAGTAAGATGATCCATGCACCATCTCAAGCAAAAAATAGAAGGTGTATATGTCACCCATAAAAACCCTGTCATGTGATGAAAATCACAAGTTTACCTCTCATGCAATAAGAGGGGGAACACCATCCATATTTAAAGAAGTTTGAAAACTTGTGTTCTTTGATGATAAGTTCTATGCAAACAAAATCAAAATGCAATTTTGGAAGAGGGGAGAGAATTTTTGGGTCACATTGTATCAACAAATGGAATTAAGGTAGACCCAAGGAAGATTATGGCAATTTATAATTGGCCTATTCCTAAAATTATCACATCATTATGAGGATTTTTGTTCTATTGACAACACTGTTGAAAAAAGATGCCTTTAGACTGAATGATGCAGTTGAAACCTATTTTAAGAGGATGAAGACATTAATGACTTCCACTTCTACTTTGACTACCCCAAACTTCAAAAAACGATTTGTTCCCGAATGTGATGCATCCAAAGTAGGGATAGGAGCTATGCTTATGCAAGAACATCACCCCATTGCCTTCAGAAGTCAAAAAGATTAAACCCCAATAAGAAAGCAAAATCTACATATGACAAGGAAATGTTGGCAATCATTCATGCCTTGGTAAAATGGAAACAAAATCTACTCAATGCCAAATTTTTGGTCAAAACAGACCACAACAGCATGAAATATTTTCTAAACCAAAAGAACTTATCATCAGAACAACAAAAAAGGGTAAGCGAAATCCTTTTTTTTTACTTTAAAATCCTTTATAAGAAGGGCAAGGAAAACCAAGTTGCTAATAGCCTATCAAGAAAAGGAGGAGATGCCATATTATGGTCAATTTCAATAGTCATTCTCGAATGGATCTCGAATGTTCAAGCCGAGTATGTGAAAAGTCCAGAAATCAAGAAGTTAATGGAAAAAGTTGAGAACAACAATACATCAAGTGCAAAATTTACTTAGGAGAATGATATACTCCGGTATAAGTGAAGAATATATTTACCCAACACCTCCAAATTCAAAATCCAAGTCTTAAAATAAAATCATGATTCCCCTACTATAGGTCATGTTGGACTTTTCAAAACGTACTACAATATCCGTCAATCCTTCTTCTGAAAAGGAATGACAAATGATATTCAAAAATATGTCGTTGAATGTGATACATGTCAACACCAGAAGTTTCAATCAATCACACCTTTGAGTCTCCTTCAACCCCTTCATATTCCAAATAAAAAACGGACGGAAGTGTCTATGGACTTTATCATGGTCTCCCTACCTCAAAGGGGGAGGACAACATATTTGTAACCATAGACCAATTAACCAAATATGCTCACTTCATTGGCATATCATTGAAAGCTAAGCCAACCAAATCATTGATAGTTATGTGAAAAATATTTATAGGCTCTGTGGGTTTCCAAAGTTATCATCAGTGATAGGGATCCCAAGTTTACTAGCAGCTTTTAGAAGGAATTGTTCCACCAAGTAGAGACCACTTTAACCATAAGCACTTCGTACCATCCCTAGACAAATGGACAAAACAAAGAAGTAAATAAATGCCTTGAAGGTTACCTTAGTAATTTTGTGAATGAGTCAATCATAGCGGCACAATTGCCTGCATCTTGTGAAATTGTGGTATAACACCACTTATCATACTTCAACAAATCATACTTTAACAAAAATGACTCCCTTTGAGGCCTTATATGGATATACACCACCATCAATAAAAGAGTCTGTAGTCACCAATTTCCCACCACCATCAATAAAAGGTTATCACCAATTCATAGCACCTACTGTGAAAAACTACCTATCTACTTCTAATGAAATCCTTTGTATCCTCAAGAGAAAGTAGGGAATTGAATCAAGCAACAAGCCGACTTGACGAGAACTGATTGTGAATTTGAAGTAGGAGAATGGGTGTTCGTCCGATTCCAACCGTACAAGCAGAACTTACTCAAAAATTACAAAACCCATAAACTTACACCCAAGTTTTATGGTCCTTCCCAAATCTAGAGGAGAGTAGGCCAAGTAGCCTATGCCTTAGATATACCATGCAAGGGGAGATTACACAATGCTTTCCATGTTTCATGTTTGAAGAAAAAATTGGGTCCAACAACTCATATACACACAAAACTACCCTTTTTGGATGAAGAAGAGAAGCTAGTACTTGAACCTAAAGGTATCTTAGAAATAACAACCAAAATCCTCCATTCAAGAAATGTCAACGAGTACCTTATCAAGTGAAGGAACCTTTCGAAAGATGAAGCTACCTGGGAGAATGAAGAATTTAAATTCAGGTACTCATCTTTACCAATGCTTCGAGGATGAAGCATTTTAGGAGGAGATGACTTGTAATATACCAAAAATAAGTTAACAATTGGTTGCAAATAGATAATCAAATAATGTGTAAAATGTCGATCAATAAAGACTTGCATCTCTTTACTGTTTGCTTGTATAAAATGTTAGCCATTCCACCATTGTAACTCGGACTTGAAAATATTAATAAAATATATATTTATTATATATTGGTCTCAGTGCCCTCCAACATCTAAAAAGAAGAATCTAAAATTAATTTTCTTTTTATGGCAACACACAGAGGTATTTGCATCACGATGTGTTTCGTGGGTTTCTCTGCTCAATGAATGGGTTCTGCGAGTTTTGTTTCACGGGTTCTTTTGCTTGACAATTCTACTCGACTTTCCTATACAATGGGGTGGTCTTCTTTTGTTTCTTCTTCATAGTGACCTTGTTTGGTGTTATTATTCAATGTGACAACGACTCCAAGACTTGAGGGATGGCAGTCGTGAGTGCTTCAAGTTCCAGCAATATGATCCCTCTCCTAGGGTTTTGGTAATATCTAAGACCCTAGTCCTTGGTCGATTGGGGGCTAGGATTGTTTTTCTATTTTTGTATTGTCTTTAGGATGGATGATTTCAACCATCTAGTTATGGCGGTGAAGAATTTTGAGGTTCCTAAGGCTGCCCAACAGGTCTGTCTTTGACCTCTTGTTGGGCACTATTTTCAAATCTGTTTTAGGACAGCCACCAAGTCTGAAATTTCTGCCCATTGAATCTGCCCATAAGCTTGTGATTTTATGATCTTTTGATGCCCTCTTTGTGAAGGGTTTAATTAGGATAGTTTTGTTGTCCAAGTTAGCTCTTAAACATGCATCAAAACATAAAATACTCCTCTAGGATCTTTACATCTACTTGCTGAAATAAAAGAATGCAAACCACAAAATCTTTAAACAAGTATTTTTGGTCAACATGACCCTAGAAAAACCCCCATGGGGAAAACCAGTCGGAAGAGAGATTTTATTATGGAGATCTCATGCAAAATAACAATAAAGAAATACACAAGAAGAATTTGATACATATGCTAGCTCTTCTCAAGCTTAGCAATGGAGTTCCTCTTGAAGTTTGCGCCTCCCTTGAAGAAATGCGCCCCTCTTTCCTTGTGCCTACTAGCCTTGAAGAAATGCGCCCTTTGCCTTGGTGCACCCCCTCAACCTTGATTTGCCTGCTTACTATCTTCCTTGCTGAATGCGCACAAGATCTAGGTGCGCACTCTTCCCAAGTGTACCCACACTCCACAAGGAATGTGCCCGTCACACTCTTGTGCACCCTTCCTCTCGCTCGCACCCTTGCCTCTCACAAAATGCACCCTTGTCTCTCACAAGTGCACCCTTCCTCTCCAAAACCTTCTTTTCTCCTCTCCTCACTTCACTCTAATCTCCAAATGTATAATGAATGCCCTTTTGCCCCTTTTCTCTCCTTTAGCCTCATCCTTAAGCTAACCTAGGAAACCAATAGCCAAGATTAAATCTTAGGCCAAAACTCCAATCAGTGGTGGAGATTTGTTAAATTTATAAGCCGCTGCAAGAGCCATTCTCTTGGAGGATGGCTAAGACCCTAGACGAGATCTAGGGCCCCCAATGCACTCCTGGGGTACTTGGTCTGGGACCAAACAGTCAGTGCCATGGCAAAAGACCCTTGTTAGGGCCCCCAGTCTACGACTGGGGTTCTTGGTCTAGGACCAAGCAGTTAAAGCCCCTAGATAAGCCTAGGGCCCCTGGAAATGTCCATGGTACCCATGCCTATGGCATGGGTTGATCCTTGGTCTTTGACCTTTGTGGATAAGACCCCAAAAAAAGTTTTGGGGCTACTTGATCCTCAATCAAGTATTTTGTTGGTGTATGACCTTCCTGAAGAAGGACATGACCACATGAGGGATAAGTCCCATATGCAATGATGATAAAGTAATAAGTTCACCATGAAAAATGAATGAATGAGTATTGCCACCTTGCTAACCCTCCTTTACCTTTACTTGTGTTGGTTTGGGGTTTTTATGTTATTTTTGTTTTAAGGGTTAATTAAGTTTAAATTAAAATATTTATTATACCATGTTTAAATTGTTTAATTTAAACATGATATTTTAATTATTATTTTAATTTAACTTTACCCCCAACCTAAACTATAAATAGAACCCCCTACCTCTCGCATCACACATCTTTTTTGTATCACTTGCCTCTGGTGTGAGCGTTCATCTCTCCCTTGCTGCGGCCCTTATCTATTACTGTTGGAGGTTGTCTGAGTTTGCTGCGGTCCCCCTTTGCTGGTGTATTTTGTCTCCTTGCTGCGGTCTGTCCTACTTTTGTTGTTGCAGGGTTTGTGTGGTGTGGCAGCAGCTCCCTTTGAGGGCTGTCAGTGGTGCGACATCTCTCTTGTTCTGTTGTGGAAGGGCTAACAGGGTGCGGCCTCTCTCTAAGTCTGTTGTGTGAGGTGCGGCCCCTTTTCTTTATGTTGTGTGGGATTTATAAGGTGCGTCCCTCTTTTCTACTGTGGTAAGCCTGCTTAGGGTTGCGGCTCTTTCTTGCTGCTATGATGAGCCTGTAGGGTGCGGCCTCTTCTCCACTACTGTAGGGTATTTCCTATAAGCCACAACCTCCCTTATTGAGTGAGGGTTTATCCTCAGTTTTCCTATGTGGGGGTTTGTATGATATAAGTCTTCTTTGGTTGAGGGTTTGACAGTGTGAAGTCCTTCTGGTTCTATTCCTTTGGTGGCAAGAAAGATCCTTCATCAATTGGCAAGAGATCCAACCTATATGGTGGATCTATGAACTGAACCTTGTCTGAGCATAATACAAATGGTTCTACATCTCTTGTGGTTGTTGTGACTTCTTCAGAGGTAAGGTTTCAGTACAAGGTAAGCTGTCTACTCATAATCTTCAGATCTGGACTTTGTTTTGATTTATGTACTGTATGATTCATCTAGATCTATGTATTAACCTAGACAACTACTAGATCTGATCTATATATTGAGCTAAACGTTTATCTCTTAGTTTGATTTACTGTTTATGATCAGATTGCTTTAGATCTATAGATCTATGAAATTTTTTGAGTTCATTAAATCTGATTCACCGTCTTGTTTCTTATCCTTAACTGTTCACTGTCCAAGTAGTAGAGTTCTTGTTTAACTTCTGAACATTAGATCTGAGTTTTATCTCTGATCACTAGATCTAGTTTTTACTGAGATTATTAAATCCAAACTACTGTCTCACTTCAGATCTGTATACTAGTTAAGTGTTTGAGTTTTTTGAACCTTAGACCTAGTTGTTTCATTCACTGAAATTGAAAAGATACTACTGTTTTGCTTCATTGCCCTAATTCTAACAAGATTAAATCTACAAAATGACTCAAGTCTCCTAAGTCACTTTATGTTATTAAAGTCACTTTGTGACTAAAGTGAAATAAAGTCACTTTGATTTTATAACATAAAGTAAAATGGTGAGGGTCAAATATTTCCCCCTTTGAGTTAGGCACTCAATTACTCAGGGGGACTACTTTCCAAGGTACCCAAAACTCAACAGGCAGCACTCAAGGTTACATTTTTCTCCTACGTGGGTGACTTCTCCTATGTGAGAGTGTTTGAGTTGAGTTTTTTTGTGTTTATGAACTATAATATTTTTGAACCTAGTGTCGATGGTTTGTCAGTTGGTCCTCTAGTGAGCTATAATTCTTTCCCCTACGTGGGACTTTTCAACTTTAGTTTTTTTTGTGGGATTTCATAATCTTTTTTCTTTGATCTCAACTTGTCTTGTTAAGCACTTCGATGTTCTTTAAGCTCAAGCTATATTGTAAGGACTTCAGTGTTTTTGTGTAAATATTGTTTTCTACCTGCATGTTCAAAATGTATGTTTTTTTTAAGTAAGAAGCTACAAAAAAAATTGAGAAAATAAAGGCTTAGTAATAAAGTGATGTAATAATGAGTTAGATAATTGAGTTGTTAAATGATACTTGGGAATTACATAATGTACTCTTCTCCTATTATGTAATGAGACATTGCATCACCTAATAATGAATCAATCCACTCTTTCTCATTGGTACGTGTATTCCTGTCCATGCTTGTGTGTGTAAAACTCATAGAAATGTCTCATTTAAGAAACAATCGTGTCTCTCTACAATGCCTTAAAAATTGAAAGGTCCTTACTTTATCGTCACCATGACACTTTACACAAAACCACAACCTAGAATTAATCATCTCTCGCTGGAAAAGACATGATCACCCTCCCTGAAATGCATAGACACACAAAATACAACAAATGTCTCGGCCATTGCCTAATTTTTGTTATGAATATAAATATGAAATATCTTTGTACTTGTATAAATTTGAACCACTTTCAAAAGAATTTTGTACAATGATTATTGATGGTTAAAATTTTAAATTAAAGAAAACTCTTGTAGATGCTTCCTTATATTTAAGTGCCAATCACCCAGCTTATATCAAGAGATGGGATTTTGCATCACAATGTATAACAAATGCCATGCCCGATACAACTTAACATCCATGGCGTCTCATTATTATTTCACAGTACAAAACATACCATGATACCACACACTTGGAGCTGAATTAAACACTGGTGGAAGGAATATCACCATCCCCTCCTAACTAACCAATCAAGCCCTCGGTGGTTAAAATTTTAAAGCATCCTTGCATATGTATCAAAAAACCTAAATAGTTTCTCATCCTTGAACCTGAGATTTTTCAATTCTCAATCCCAGAACCCAAGATTTTTCAATTCTCAATCCAAACCCACTTCTCATTCCATTTTCCATTTCTCGTTTATGGTAACATACGTGGACTATAGCCTTCTTGTCGTATTGTATCAAATTTTCCTAAATTTTCATTCTACTACATACCCATTCAAATTAAGACTTGTTTATAAATTACTGATTAGCTTATACAGTTATCCCTTTTATCTTATATACCTATGAACAGAGTTAACTGCAACTAGATTGTGATGATCAAATGTACTTAAACACGGGTACAGACCTTCCAAATCATGGTGATAATGTGGGTGCACCATGCACAATAAGCATGGAGAGTACTTTTGAGCCCGGAGTTTCACCAGTTCTCAAAAAATAAAACATTTTTTTAACCAGTACTTAAAATATTCTTTGCTTCGAGGCACTTGAGCAAAAGGCAGTAATTTGCAACAAATCTGATCATATCAATGTTAGTTAATATTATTGAAACAAACTCTACCCTTTGTTGTTGTGTGAGAAAACGAAATAATGGTAGTTTATGTGAAGAAAAAAATGGACCTCTCAGTATCTATCATCTCTTTGGATTCGAGCCCAACTCAAATAAAGGAGTAGCCATGGTTGACAATGTCCACACGAGTGTCTGTATATGACAACTTTTAGAAGTTGGGTTTGCCAGAAAACCATAAATAGCAAAAACACGGAAACGAAAAAAATAAAAAATTGTTCCTTGAATCTTTCATTTCAATCATCAACTAGTGACCATTCGCTCATTCAAGTTGATGGTGTCTGGGATTCGAGGCCAGGTGTGGTGCAGTGTAATGTTTCTACAGAGCTTGGCTACAATTTCCTTCAAAATAAATGCTAGAAGAAGCATCCTGTAGAGTTTTAGCAGGCCATTTTCATGATTGAATATTTCAGCACAGATATATTGAATTTTAAGAGGTTTTGTGATAAGCATCTGAAGTGGGTAATAGCTCCTGACCTTTAATAGTAGTGATGTCGCGCTCTGGTTTGCACATGGCTCTCGCTCGAGTTAAACCAATGGGAAAGTCTCCTCGAAGTCCATTGTTAGCTTGACCGGGGCCCAATCTTGGGTGACTGCAGGGTATGAAAATTGACAGCGTCGTCATCTTCAGTACAGGGAGAGATTGAACCTGCAATCCTCAAGGAAACCCAAAAACGAACATGCAGGCAACGCCTTTGGAATTAAACAATTAAGTCAATAGATAAGTAGAGCGCCAAAGGAACGAAGAGGTTTGTGCGCGTCTGGGACACATACTCGCTGACATTTTCTATCATCTCAAAACAAAAGGGAGTGGCAGAAGGAAACCCTAAAAATAGTGTTTTTTAATTTATTTTCCAAATTAATTTCCTCTTCTAAATTTTATTTAAGACCTTTATAATCGAATAAAGAGATAATCTCCCAACTAAACTTTGAACCTAAAACGTTCCAAAGTCCCAAACACGGTGGCTTTCTCAATCCACCTATAGGTCTAAGCCCTTAGGTTACCATGAGATTTTAATATAAGTGCAATGGGTGGAAGTGTGTGGTCTATTTACGCTAGTTTTTTAATCTTTAGTGGGGTGCCAAGTGTACTATCAGCAAAGAGACACCTAGAACTTCTCTCTAGTTTCATCACAACAATCATAAGGGTAGCCACAACATTAAGTGAGCCAAGCAACGAGAGAAATGAGGGTGCATTGACATAGCAAGCCACCTCAATTTACATATCAAATTGATAAGTATTGTGTTATCCCTCTTGACATTTTTCCAAATTGATAAGTATTGTGTTGTCCCTGTTGACATTTTTTTTCAGGGTAAGAGGTTTCATGGACCGAACAATAATTGTATTGTTGGGAATCTATTATTGTTGATTTGAAACTTCTTCTTTTAAATTGAGCGCCAACTTTAGCGTCAACTTCAAAGAGATTTGATGATTTGTTACTCCTAAGGGATTTGATGATTTGTTGCCCATTATTGAGTTCCTTCGTTATGTTTGTTGATATTAATGGATTTCTAATTGTTTTGGGGTAATGGTTGTTTATGTTTGTTGATATTAATGGATTTCTAATTGTTTTGGGGTAATGGTTGTTTATGAATTTTTGGTTTAAATGTTTTATGAACTCGTTATGTATATTAATAATAATAATAATAATAATCTATTTTTAAGGTCACGGCCAAGCCAGCCACCAAATTGGTGTATGAGACCCCCTTGTTTGTGGGACAAGGGACCCCCTCCACCCATGGATTTGACTGGTAAAATCTACGGAGGTATACATACCCTACCCCCCTCTAGATTTGAACTTGTGACCTCTTAGAAGGAAACACATGTTCTTAACCATTAGGCCCACTCAGGTTGTATTACGTATGCCCTGAGTATTGATATTAGCATGGTGGGTGTTTTTGTATAACATTAACACATTTTTAAACCTTAGTAGTGTTTGTGAGAAATATGTTTACATTGCAAAGGTAAAATGGATGAAGAATATGAAGTAAGAAACTTGAAAAGGATGTGGTGAAGGCAAAAAATAAAAGTTGGATAAAGATAGAGGAACTAGAATGGACATGAAGGGGAAAAAACAAAAGATGGACATGGAGGGGAAAAAACAAAAGTTGAATAAAGAGAAAGGGGAACTGCTAATAATGAAGCTTTAGGCTTCCAAAAGACCCTACCTTAGACTTGTTCGTAAATATTCAGCTCAAGATAATGATGATCTCACTTTCCTAAAACATCGAGAGTTAAGGAGGTAAAGAGAAGCAAAAGTGCCTTGGGCACTTAATCACCTCGAAAGAGAAGCTTGCAATTGTTTAGTTCAGGAAATTAAAATTAGTGTAGAAGACTTTCTTTCAATTGAATATTACATTTGAAAATTTCTCATATTTGTATATATGAAGCGGGGGGACTCAATAGGGTTCTAAGTTATGATTCTAATGGGGTATATAAGGGGTCAAATGTATATGTAATCGTAGGTTGGCATATTAGTGGACCTACATGGGCGATTAATAAGAATAGGTATATATAAGAGATTAAAGAGTCGTTGTTGTACATATTGACTTATGATTGTTACACGTATAAGTATTTGAGTCATTTAGTAGTTTTTCTCTTGATATTTAAGAAATTATTATATAACTCACTGCCATGTACCTGGATGCTTCCCTTGGCCTTTTGGACACTCAATCTGTAAAGGCTTCTATTCACCTATTGTTAGGCTTAATTTGCACTTAGAGCAATATAAAACATAATTCATGTGTTTTTGGAATAAAAACATAATTCATATGCAATTGTAGAACAATAGTGCAAATAACAATGGTTATTTCAAATTCAGTGATTACACATTTGAATTCAATGATTCACACATAGATTACAAACAAACAAAAAATTCCACACAAAGTCAAAATATGAATTCCTATCTATAACCAAGTGAAGTCCAATAAATTGGTTGTTAATTAGCGATTCACCACCCAATTGTAGGCATCAACAATGCATTCCACATGTTGAGGCCGAAACTGTAATGTTTCGATCACAACACTTTGAACCTCGCAAGGCTAGGCAAGGTAAGATGGGAATGATACCTTGAATTTAAAGCCTTAAGAAAAATGGTACAGACTTCATATTCATGAAATCTTCACATAAAAGTTCTTATTCAAATGTTTTGATATTTTCAATTTTTTAATAAAAAATTTAAATTTTTCTTCAAAATAAAGTGGATTATATATATATATATATATATATATATAAAGAATGGAATAAAAGCAAAATACTTTAAATATAAATGTGGATACTTAAATCCAAAATCCTCAAAGAATGTAAAAAAAATAAATAGAGAAATTTCAACATTGTTAAATGATAAACACAAAAAAAAAAATATATATATATATATATATATAGAGAGAGAGAGAGAGAGAGAGAGAGAGAGAGAGAGGAGGGGAGAGATAAATCACTTGAATAATGAAGATAAACTCGGCAACGAAATAAATACAATGACCTTTTTATTTTTTATTGATTGACTCATATATTAGTCTTGGACATTGTAATTTCTTCAAGTTCCTGCGAGAACTTGGACCAAAAAAAACTTTGGAAGCCCTAGATGTAAATAAAAACATACAAGGACAACCAAGTGCTCGAGAAAAATAATATGATCTGACTTGGACCACTTCAAGTAGTGTGATGCACACAATTTACAATATGCATAATGTACCACTAATTAGCACTTAAACAAATTCAAAACTTCTAAAAAGAGAAAACAATGCAACAAACTAAGCAACCTCAAAAAACAAGACCAAATCAATATCACTCTATCTTTCTCTGCCACTTTTCCAAAAATCCTCGTTATCAACAAAATTATTAAGCCCACAGAAAACTAAGTATGGATGTGAGAAATAATCAAGTGCAAAAAACTCTCAAAGCTCTAGCATACCTCTCTTCGTATGAATACTCTTTGCACTGACCTCTCCTTCTCTTTTTGTATTTTCTTCGAGTAGTTATTTAGTTTCAATTGTTTTATTTTACTTAATAAATGTTTACGGAAAATGAAGGAGAAAGTAGAATAAATGAAATTTTAACTAGAAAAGTAACTATGGGATTATATTTATGACTTTATGTAAGATAGGCAAGGGTCCCACTTGACTCATAAATGAGATAAAACTTACGTCACACACACACCCTTGTAACTCCACTCATTATTTGAAGACAACATGCATAAAATAATATGTGCACCTTGACAATAACATGTGCAAACAACCATCAAGATATATCAACATCATAACCTTGTCCCTCCATATATCAAAACAAGCTTAAGATATAACATTTGATCTTCAAAAATATCATAGGCATCATAGCTTTTAGTAAAAAAAATTAATGTCTAATCCAATCAAAATCAAGTGCATACCATTATTATGATCATAATAAAAATAAAAACATCAATACTGAGACAATTCTGAATACATGACCAAATGTGAAATCTCCCTCTTGTTGTGTCCTTCTGTCTTCTTAGTGTCTGCGTTTGAGTGAGTAGAGACAAATTGGGAAGACTCAATGCTAGGGGATTTGACCAGAGGTTGTTTTCCCTTTTCATCAACTCGCAGCTTTAGTGAGGAAGACTTGATCTCAATGGGTTGTTGGTCTTGAGCAAATAAATTGGTGGAGGAAGTAATAGGGGCAGTGATTGACACAGGTGGTTTCTTATGACTTCTTGGCCAATTAGTAATCCCAAAGGTAGGTTTGTTTGGATTTTCTCCCCACCCATCATTCACAAGGTCTAGTTGAGCCCGAGGGATGTCTACTATGTTGGGGTGAGGCTGCAAGGAGTTATTAGTAGGTATAAAAATGTTGAGGTAAGACTTGCCCACCAAGGAAAATATGCCATGTTTGTGCTAGTTGATTGAATTCATCAGAATTTGCATCAAAGTGTACAAAAAACATTATATTTTTGTTCCTCCCTTCTTGTCAAATGACATTAGGTCTCCTGCCATGTCCTCTTGGGGATCCATGAGAACCTCTGTTAAAGAAAATCATCCAGTAGCATGCATAAAAAATTACATTCTCCATTCCACAAGCATTTCAAATTGTCAACATACTATCAACTACAGGCAAATATAAATAGATAGTACTTCTCTAAATGTTCATGTATACAGTTAAATGATGGCTAAGGTCAGGAAGTACGAGGCTTGAGAGAATGGAGTAATGATGAATTGCATGCAGAATTTATAGAGTATGGGCTTAGTTAACTCCATGCATTTATTTTCTTTTTGTCAAAGGCACTTTATTATTTGATAGAGCTTGAATAACATGCTCTATTTCCTTGTTATTTGTACAAAAGAAATTTTCTTGCATGCAGGCGGTAGTGAAAGGAATGGTTACATAGACGGGGAAGAAAATAATGTGTTTAATAGTATACCCAAGTACTAATTTCAGTTGGAAATCTTTCTTTGAAATAGATACATGACGGGCTTAAAATATGTAGCCTTGAAACCCAATCAATTTTGTATATGTTTGATATATTGTTGCCATGCATTCTTGTTTCTCATTAGATAGAGTGTTGAATATGAGTAATGAAGGCAATTTATGTACAAGAACAACAACTTTATCGATGAGCAAACACATTGCAATGCATTTAAACTTGTAACAACACCTGGGTATGGGTAAAACAAACCACATTATAGGTAGATAATGTAATAAATAGGCAAAGCTCTGTTTTTATTTTATTTTTTTCCTTTAGTAACAAAGTATAACTATATACAACTCAAAGAAAAAATTTAAAGCCTACACCACATCACCGATGTGAATGCTCGAAAAATGTGACAGGGAAGTGTAGTATACAGGGAATTCAAAGGTCAAGAATGGGGAAACAACTATGTTCTCTTTTTAAACTTGAATCGGGTTTGCATGGGCAACTTCAAACACTTTCAAGCATGGAGAAAAAGGATAGAAATAGAGTGATTTAAACTGGAACAAAGCCATAAATAACTTTAAACAATGAACAAATAGCTACCATGGCTATCCCATACATGTACAGCAGCAATAGAATTGCATACCTTGACTTCATACGATGATAATTCCCTTTTGTTGTGTGTTATCACCTCGCATTGGCTCAACTCCTTAAATTTCTTTATAAATTAGTTGCAAGCTACAAGTTCTATACCAGAATTCAGTTTGAGTTTACAACTCGAGAGTAAAGCAACCTTCTAGCTCCACTACTAACTTCCAGTGCCCACGAAAATGGCAAACCTCATCAACCAACTCTTGTACATTGTCATATCCCAAAGTTTGTTATGCATGAAAACCTGTCAATACTTACTACATTTTGTAAACTCCAACACATAACCATTAATGTTGAATGACAATCCCCTACATGTTGCATATACCAATTCTTGGTCTTCCATTTTGACACTATTTTGATTTCTAACTAGTTCTCTTTGCCACCTTATCCTTCATTTTTTTTACCAATATAACCTTATTTTTCCACTTTTTCCATCTATCATGCAAGGTATATCTAATCAGGAGAATTAAGGTTAAAATATTGTCTTTGTTAGTGTTTCCTACTTATTTGATAGTCTAAGTAACATTAAGAGATGATTCACAAATCATTGAATGTTGTATGTTACAAGATGTTTCAGAACCTGTAACAGTCGATGGAACTCCTAGTAGCACAATGCACAAATAGAATTTGACAAATGGAGGATGTTCCAGGTGACAAGTGGATGCTTCAACATCAATTAGAAGTCAAGCAAGTCAAACGGTGACGTCAACAAGAAGGTTTCAAATCAAAATTCAACACAACAATTAACACGTGTTATGGGCAATGGACAACAACAAGATGGCGATATTTCAATAGTATGAGGTCCAGATCTTGTGCAATATCAAACAATTTCATGCATTATCGTGTCATGAAGTCGTTGACATTAATTAGGATTGAAGATGGCGAGATCCAGTAAGAGTATTTCAAAGTGAAGCAGAGTCATACCGACAAACTCATGACCAAAGAATATCACGCAATCTAATGACATTTGTTGAATGTAAAAGCTCTGATTTAGTACATTCTAGAAGCCCCAGATCATGGGTGATCAACTGATGTAAGATATTTTGAGACCACGATCTAATTCTTAGAAATTTGTATACTATAAATATGTCAATAAACAGGAAATACATTGTTAATAGAGAAAGAAGATTGTTTTGAAAGTGTGGATTGTAATTTGTTGTTAGAACCGATTTATAGCTATAATAGAATATGGTTTGATTCAAATCATGGTGTTCTATTAATTGTTGAAGTCTATAATTACTTTCCAACAACGTATTTTAGAAGAGACTTGCCCCCTTGTTTTGTTATATTTTTGTTTCGCTCATTAGATTTCTTTATTTTTTTTGTTTTTTTAATCATTTCTTTCTATGCTTCAAGTGTGTTGCAATTTATCTTTATTACAAATTTACAAGATAAGCACTCACTTACGGAATTGTAATCAAACCAATCACAATAGGGTATCGTTACAAGAAAGTCTTAATCTTGTGATTAGACATATAATTGTAACCAACATTTTCAATACTTATGATTTCAATAGATGATGGTCCAAAGTTGAATGTACTCTTGTAAACCAATTTGCAAGTGTTATTTATTTGAATTCTAATTAATTTCCTTTTTTTGACCAAGATTTAGCCTTGTTTGATTACTTTAATAAGATAGTTTAAGTGCCCTAGATGGGGTGCCACCTTGACAGAGTCTGAGGACACATGAAACCAAGCAGCTAGGGGAGTTATTAACCCCGGCTGCCAACCCACAACCATTAACTTCCGCATGGCTCACACCATGAGGAAAGTTATGGTAGTGCGCCTGGCTAGACAGGTCGGGTTAATGGTCACGCGAGTAAGCCAGACCAGGCGTACCAGGCCTAGGTTGGCTGTCAACTCAGCTTCAATGGCTAGAGGGGTTGTCAACTCGGGGGTGTGCAACAATAAACGGGCTTTCGCCCTGGTGTATTCCTCCATTCTCCATCTGCCCTGGTGTATTCCTCCATTCTCATTCTTCTGAGCGCTTATGCATTGCTGCCCTCTGTGCTTTTTTCTTGGGCACTCTCACCACTTACCCTGGCAATTGTGTTAGCTCTGATACCCTCTTCCTGCCACACTCGCTCGACCCTCACAAGCTCCTTCTCTACAATTCCACCAATGCCTTCTCCCGCTTTTCCCAACACCATCTCTCTGCCTCCCTATCCACAACCCATCACCTCCATACTCTTCCAAGCATGCCCAGAGAAAGAGGGAAATCCAAGAGGGGCGCGTGTTATGACAACACCCTCTTCTGACGCAATCGACTCTCCTCCTCCCAACCGGCTCTCATTGCCCATTTTACAAGCCCACGACACACCAACTAGAGGTTGCATGAGGTACCTCCGTCCATTCCTCTTCAGCTCCATGGCGCCAGCCCGAGGAGGAAGCGTCACCTTCGTGCGTGCACATTCCTCCGTCCACCCCTCATTTTCTCCATGGCCTAAGCTCGGTTAAGGAGGAAGCACCACCTCCGTGTGCGCACATTCCTCTAGGCACCAGTCTCTTGGCCCTCCCAAAACTCAATCCATTGGACCCCTACTACGGAGATGGTAGTTGTATGGTGGTGGAGGAAATCCCCTCGAGCTAGCAAGTGGAGGAAAATGCAGCAGCTACCAATGAGAACACCACAGAGGTCGCCAACAAGGAAAAGGAGGAGGAGCAGCCTCAACAATTTGCAAATCGCCTCACGGAGGAGCACCTCCAACTCCTCTTTGAAATTAGGTAGAAACAAGATGATCAGATGTACTCTCAGCACATCATTGGCCAAAGAATGGACATCATGTTCGACGCACTAGCGGATGCTCCTACGCGAACTAGATGCCCAACATGCGGCTAGCGGTTCACCCCGGTCTACAACATCCATGGACAACCAAGCTCGACAATGGAGTGAAGTCTCTAGGTTACCATTCTTAGTTGATTCCAGTTGCAGGATTAATTTCTTAGTCTACTATCGCAACAGGCTAGAAGGACATACAATTTTCCCCTACACTGTTTATGTAGTTTTGTTCATAGCAGTTATGTCAATAGTTGGTCTTAGAGGCTACCCGAATATTGTACATATATTTTTGTTTACGTAGATAGGATGCAGAATTTTGTTTAAGCAGTTTTGTTCAAACAGTTCTAGCATACATGATGATGTGTCAAACTCAGAACATCTAAGAGCCACCTGTTCTGGTTTCCCTTTTGTGGAAGAACAGGTGGCTCGCACTTGGCATTGTACAGCTTACAGATGTTATTAATACAAGGATCCACTTTTATTTACAAAAACAAAAAAGATAGTTTAAGTGTTTGAGATACGTTTGACAGGTACACAGTAACTCAAAGTTGATGTATAAATGAAATAGGGTTTATGCCTATTTTCTTTGTAACAAAAGTAATACATATAAATTGACTATCATTTTTTGCGTCGTTGTCGAGGAAGTGTTGAAAATAATTGGGAACTTTGTGGAATTGATTTAAAAAACATATTATAAATGCATATAAGAATGAATGCAAGGAGATAGAGATGGTAAGACACAAAGATGAATTCACTATACAAGTTTTGTGGTGTAAAACGCCCAATGCATTCATTATAAATATTTTGTGGTGAGTCTCTATTCTATTGAATTCAAATCATGATGGTATAGGATGCATGAATAGACGTAGAGATCCTAGAGGTGGATTTGCTCATGGAACAGGAAGAACCACTCCATCTATTTCAACTTGTGGTGCAGTAAGAACCACCCCATTCACTAATCCATTGATAGGTATATTTGGAAGAGGAGGACAACCAAACATAATTGCAAGGTATTGAGTGAAATGAAAATCCAAATAAGAAGATCCAAAAGGAAAAACACCTAAAACAAGTGAAGCATTATAAGGTGTATTATTTCCACCTGATCCAAAAGAAATAGAATTAATCAATGGCCAAGAGGAATAACTAGACATATCAGCCAAAGCAAATCACATAGAAGAACTATACCATTCTATCTCATCTACAAAATCTATAATTTTCAAGAAAGACAATATGTCAAATGATGAAGGAGGAGCAAGAGCAGGAGCATCAAAGTGGAAAATGAGTTGGGATTTCCTATTCTGGATCCAACAACAACAGTGCAAATGAAAAACATTCCACCATCTGAATTACCAAATTTCCATGGAATGGTAACTGAGGATCCTGAAAATTTTCTCTTTGAATTTGATGTACTTTCTCGTAGTTATGATTATTCTAATGATGCACAAAAGTTTAAATTGTTTCCAACAACTCTTAAAGATGCAACTTTGTGTTGGTTCATGGGATTAGGAGGTAACACCATTAAAAATTGGGATGATATCCACAAAAGCTTTCTTACAAAATATCAAGATTATTGTACAGTTAGAGATTTACGTGAAGAAATGTTTAAAATGGCACAAAAGGAGAATGAAAGCCTTGAAGATTATTTGGAAAGATTTCATTATAATGCAAAAAGGGCTAAGCAAAATCATTTAGAATTAGAAACTCTTAAGATTATTTTGATTCATGGAATAAGGGATGAATGTATGGATCTACTTAATCTCATGGGTCGTGGATATGTGTCTCGATTAACTTATCCATAAATTTGTGATTTATGCAAACACATTTCTTGAGGAAAAGATAAATCTAGTAAGGGACCTAGAGACATCGTATCTAGAGTCAACAAATCATCAACCAGTGGGGTAAGTAAAGCAAAACTTGCAAATTTATTAGATAACTTTTAAATTGACATTCTTAGTACTCTTAGCTCACAATTAGATACATTGAAAACTAAACAAAGGCAAGAGGAAGAGAATGCAACTTTGTCTATTTTTTGTCCCAAGTATAAGAAGAAACATCCATTACAGGATTGTCCTCTAAATAATATTGAAATCTGTGCTACTTGTGTAGGAAAACATTTAACAAACAATTGTCCTTCATTACCTAAAATCAAATCAATCTACCAAGGAAACAATGAAGCTATAGACTAACTTTATTTTGTTGCACCAAAGAAACCATGGCAACCTCGCTCAACAGGTATGACTCAAGATCCCATACAATAATTTACTTCATATTATTCTAGCCAACGATACCCCCCTCAAAATTGGATTCCTCCTATACCTTGGCAAGCATGGTCTCCACATCAAGTTCAAAGCCAACCTCAAAAACAAGGATGACGAGGGTCTACCTATGGAAACATGCCTACTTATCCCTATCCTTCACAACAATATCCTCCACAATTCCAAAAAACACAATATCCCTCACAGATTCAACAACCATATCCTACCCAAGCCCAACAACAACAAATTTCACAACCACAACAATCGCGGTTACCAACTAATCAACCCCCTCCAAGATCTACTCAACTCATTCCAAACCCAATTAATAAAGTAGCTCAATCTGCTTACAATGTTGAGTTACAAACCTTTCCCACCTATCCAATCACCCCTCTTGATTTACATGATATTCATCTAAGATCAAGAAAGGTAGTTAATAAAACTTCTCCTGTTATTATTGAGGAGGAAACTCTTAATAAATCACATGATAATAATAGAAGAAGTTTTGTTATTGGATAAACAAGTAAAACATTYTGAATTTGATTGATTGGGTGAGTTAAATAATGTTTGTATCAAAATTGTCTCACTTCAAACAATTAAAGATATTCCAATTTATACAAAAATAGTTAAGGAATTATATYTGAAAAAAMCAAGAAGAAAGAAAAAAGACCCACAAACTGTTAAAGTCATTGGCAAATTAACATATTTAATTTCGGGAATTTTTTTAATGGAAATATATGTTGATCCTGGGAGACCTATTGTCAAAATTCATATTAACAATATTCCAATTTCAAATACTTTAATTGACTTAAGAGTTGCAATTAATGTAATCACTAAAGGAATCATGGAAACATCAAATTTATGTAATCTTCATCACACGCTTACAGTTTTGCAATTAGCAGATAGATCTACTATAAAACCTAAAGGAGTGTTAGAATATATTATTGTTTCCTTATATTCATGGAAATACCCTATGGATTGTATGGTTTTACAACCTAAATCTAACTTGGGTGGCCACTCATTAATATTGGGAAGACCACGGTTGGCTATTACAGATACATTCATTAGTTGTAGATCTAGAGATATGATAATTTCACATGGTGATTAAGTTAAGAAATTCACTATACATCCACCTACCAAATCTTCAACAAAATTGGAAAATACTCAATTGCTTGATAATATCAATGAAGAAATCATACAAGCAATCTTAACAATTGACCAAGCTATGAATTTCAAAGAGGATACTAAAGAAAATCTAATTAATATTTTTATCACTAATTCTGATTTTATTCGATATCATGGGGGGCAATCTTCTTTTGATGATATCTTAGGTAAAAAAATTCAGGAAAATTGCACTATTGATACATCACCATCACTATTTGATTTTATACCTTCTTTGAATGCAATGTTAGAATCTTGTAGTACACCAATTGAGACTTATTAAGGTAAAACATTAAACATTAATCATAAACTTGAAGAATTTCAAGAAGAATTTCAAAAGAACAAATTAATTGAATTACTTTGGGCATTTGCATGGGAAGACACTGATATGTGAGGAATTCATTATAATTTTACACACATCATATTTACACTTAGGAGAGTACTCAACCTATTAGACAACCATAGAGGAACATGAATCTAGTCTTAAATGAAGTTGTAAAAGAAGAATTGTATAAATTATTAAATGTGAATTTCATTTATCCTATCTCAAATAGTCAATGGATTTCACCTTTAGTAAGAGTTCCAAAGAAAAATGGTAAGTGGCATGTTTGTATACATTATCGTGATTAAATAAAACCACTTTGAAGGATCACTTTCTTCTTCCATTCATAGATCAAGTCTTAGATACTTTAGCAGGTAAACAATATTTTTCTTTTCTTGATGGATTTAGTGGTTATAATCAAACTCAAATCGTTCTTGAAGACAAGGATAAGACCACATTTACATGCCCATGGGTAACATACACTTACAAGGTATTACCTTTTGGGTTATGCAATGCTCCTGCTATATTACAAAGAGCGGTCTTAGGCACTTTCTATGACTTAATCCATGTTTGTGTAGAGATCTATATGGATGATTTTACCATTTATGGCAATTCTTTTAAGGAAGCATTAGAAAAGCTAGAAAAAAGTTATAATTAGATGTCAAGAAACTAATCTTTCATTAAGTAATGAAAAGTGTCATATGCTACTTAATGAAGACAGTTTTCTTGGTCATTTTATATATTGTGCAAGAATCAAGGTTGATGCGGCAAAGATTGAAGTAATTTCTAAACTTCCAGTACCAAAAACTGAGAAGGATGTATGGAGTTTCTTAGGACATGCAGACTATTATAGGCATAATGTTAGGCAAATTTTATGGAAAAATTTGTGTAGGAGGTTTTGAAACATCCAACGTTTCGAGTGGACACTCCACCCACCATCATGGACAAATGAAGCTTATATGTTGGAAAAGAGTGTTGAGTGGCTTGAATTTAAGGAGGAAAAAATAAAAGACGATCGTTGGAGAGGAAAGAGAATGCGCAGATAAATAAATTAACCATTGAGATTAGGTGATAAATGAATCATAATTTTTTTTAGAATAATAAAAATTTAGACATTATGTTATTGATTATGAAGTTTTCATTCATATTGACCATTTCATTATTCGTATCTTACGAAAAATTCTATTACAAATGGTAGGATAACTAGATGGATATTATTGTTACACGAATTTAGTATCACTATCATGGATAAACCCAGAAAATGAAATCTAGTTGCAGATTTTCTTTCTAAACTTACTAATTAAGGTGAAGTTATTCTTGTAGAAGATAGTTTTCCTAATGAACATTTATTTGTGATATCTACTAATTCTCCTTGGTTTGCATATATTGCCAATTACTTGACTACAAGAAAATTACCACAACATCTCTCACCCAAAAAGAAGCAAAAGATTATCAAATCAAGTGCCACATATTCCTAGATTGAAGGAGACCTCTTCCGCACAGGACCAGATTTAACCATTTGTCGATGTGTGTGGGAAGATGAAGTCTTTGATATCTTGAAAACATACCATGATGAGCCACGTGGAGGATTTTAAGGATTTGAAAACATATCTTGAGTCCTTTTTTATTCTAAATTTAAGGATTTTAAAGGGAAATTTTATACTCGTTGGTTGGGCCCATGTGAAGCAGATACTATTTTTAATAATGATTATGTAAAATTGAAGACTATTGATGATGAAGGAATCTCATTCATGGCTAATGGCCATCGATTGAGATTATATCATAAACCTATGTGCAGAGAAGAATTTGTTCAAGATTTGTTAAAGCAGTCAAAAATGGAGGTTGCAAGTAAGAGGGTTATCCCACTTGCTTCCACTCCATCTTAAGTTTTCTTTCCTAATGTTGTTAATGATAATAATATTATTATTATTAATAATAAACAAATAATATAATATAATTGTCCATTGGATGTAGCTTGGGTGGTTGGGAGGAATGGTTGTTACCCTCCCCACCCTGGTTCAATTCCTTGTAAGTGACATGTGATGCCCTTAAATGGGTCTATATGATGCTATTGTTGTTGAGCCCCCAATATTCCAAAAATACTCGGCCTCCCCATGTTCTCTCATGAATTTCGGCGGGTAGGGGTTTCGTGGACGTAGCGAGTATCGTTCTTCGGTGATGTGAACCACATGTAAAATAATAATAATAATAATAATAATAAAGGTCCAACTATGAAAACCTTTTTTAAGCGCAGTTGGATAGAACTTTGTGTTGGAAGATTGGTTGTTGTCATTGATGTCAACCCTAGTCATTAGTTTTGGACCGCAATATGTGTGAAGATATTTGGACATGAAGGACAATGCACATGCAAATACAAGACCAATGGATGGATAGTATACATCATGTTGTTTCCGGTGGTATGTTGCATGTCACGTGGATCCTTATGGTTGAGGAGAAATGAATTTTTGAAGATGACAATGTGAATGGAAGAAGGAAGTACAGGTAGGCCCTGAAGATAATTAAAGAAAAGAATTACAAAATACGAAAGTGCCAGGTTGGCCCTAATGTTAAAAGGAAGTGACATAAATGGTATAAATACATATCATTGTACATTCATTTTATACACAAGTCGAATTTGAGAGGAAATCAAAAGTAAAGAAGGCTGGATTTCAAGGGAGGATGAAGTCTTTTGGTGATGTGTTCTAAGGTATGTTATTTACATGTCATCTTACCATTTTCGCTATAAAA
>ML785279.1:310509-320793 GCA_009831015.1 Picea engelmannii
ATAAATGATGTGTGGCTATAATCTGAAGAGAGATCCGCTTCACCGAAGCCAGGATTAGGAAAAACCATGAATATTAAACTATAATATGATATTTCATTCATTACAGTGAAATTTAGTGGGCAGGCAAACGAAAACATACCAATTCACTCGCGATTTCTTGGCGACCTGCGACCTCGACGAACTGCGACCAGCAACCTCTGCTACCTCGACCTTGACCTCGACGACCTGCAACCTCGACCTCGACCTCGACGACCTGCGAACTGCGACCACGATACAGAGCGTATGCACCAAAACAATTTTCCAAACATTACAAAGTCGATGTGTGGCTAATATATAAAAACTCTTTCGGCCGAAACAATATTGCCGGAAAGAAAATATCCGGTCGACCAAATTTCTACACGCAAATCGAGGGCGCGGTTATTGCTCCGTTCGATTTGACGTTTATTTTTTCGGCCGAAAATAACATCTTTCGGCCGAAAAATATTTTTAGTTCGGCCGAAAAAATGTTTTTCGAAATTTTGGAGAGCAGATTGTCATGAAAGTGTAACCCACCTTCGTGATTCCACCCTTAGGTAGTCCACTGATGAAGTGTTGCACCTTTGCCTTTTCCGCTTTTATATAGGGTACATACCTCAACAAATTGAGGAATTTGTTGACATATTCTTTTATAGTGAGTTGTCCCAGTTTGAGTTCATAAAACTCTTTAGTCTTTTCGTCGAAATATTTTTCCGACAGATACTTCTTCCAGAAGTATTTCTCAAACCGTTCCTAAGACAGGTCCTCTTCATGAACCCCTTTCACATTCTTAAGGTCTTCCCACCAAATGGAAGCCTTTCCATTCAAGTTGAAGGTGGCCACTCGGGCCTTCATATTTTCTGAAAAGTCATGGACTCTGAAATACTTCTTTAGTCCAAGCAGCCAGGCCTCTGCTTCCTCTCCCTTCTTTATTTCACCGTCGAAGGAGGGTGGTTTGGCTTTTCTGAATTCTTCGAATTTATGACCTTTGGAAGACTTTTTCTTCTTTTGTTTCCTTTGGGAATAGGAACTGGTTCTGCTGCTAGAAGAGCCCTCCGAATCGCCCGCTTCCTTCTCAGAGGAATCGTCTGTCGCTTGTCCTTTACCTTTGGGGTGGACCTTTTTCGAGGTGTTCCTTTCAGTGTGGCCACTGATATGACCCTGTTTCTGAGTTTCAGGTTCATGTTGCATTTGTCTTTGTAGATCGGATAAACTCTGCAGTAAAACTGTGTTAATTTTTGTTTGTTTTTCTTGTTCTTTCATCATCCTTTCATTGTCAGCCTTACACCTTTGTAATTCGACCATGAGGCTCCTCACAGTCTCAGCTAGATCTGGAGGGGTCCCTACTGCCCTCCTTTCATCAGACTCTTCGTCTCTATTGTGGGAGCCTTCCCCCACTTCATGGTGAGTCACCATACTATGCGTTGATAATTTCCTGCGGTTGATCTTCCGCTTGTGTGCAAAAGGAAAAAACGCTGGTTGTTAGTCAATATTTATTTTTATTTATAACTAGTACATAATTCATATTTTCACATGTACACACACACAATAGGGTTTTTTCATTCTTAACTTTGTCTTTTGATTAGGAAGGTTAAGACAGGGGGTCACTCTTTTTAGGAGTGTTCCGAACGAAGCTTCTGCGCAACTCGTTCATGAGCCCAAGTAGGCCAAGTGTTGTAACCATGCTCTGATACCAAATTGTCACACACCCACTATGACATAATAAATTTCTCGCCTTTTCTCGAGGGACAGAATCCTCGAAGTCCTACGGGGGCTTAGCGCAGGCTAGCTCTTCCCTTTTCCCACTTCTATGTGATCGTTGGTTATGACCACCGACCAAACAACTAGGCGCCTTTTCTCATTTCGCGACTCAGCGATATAAGCGAGTCGAGTCTTTCGACTCTGCAAACCCCGAAATGTCGAAATGTCGAACCCTGAAAGGGCTGGCGAGTGACAAGCTCCCCTCTTGGGTCTTGTCCACATGACCATGTTCCATGACCACGCGCTAAATCGACAAAGCACTTACCGACTTTTTGTGATTCGGGGAATCGCGATGCAATGTCTCTTTCTCTCCCTTTCGAATCCTCGAAACTCCGTAATCTCTGAAGTTCCCCTCCAAAGGGAGATCAACGGCTATAAGCCTCCCCCGATCTGACGGTCCTGGCCGTATCGGGATATCGAAAATTGGGAGTTCGAAAAGAAAGAGAGTCAAGTCTTTCGACTCTTCAAACCCCAAAACCCGATACTCGAGTTCTTGTATGAGATCCAATGGCTCTCGATGTCTCGGATCCAACGGTTCAGATCTTTTTGGAGTTTCGTGAACCGAGAGTTCACGATGCAACGACTCCAAAAATTTTGTCACTCCAATCCTTGAATCTCGATATGGGGATTCGTGTAGGAGATCAACGATCCTCGAGGATTTGGATCCAACGGTCCACGGGATTTCAGAGCTTTCCCTGAACTCTGACCGCTCACCACGTGTCTCCTCCGATGGACGATCTAGATCCTTTCAGGACTCCTCCTTTCCACCACAGAGCGCATCGGGGTTTCGGGTACCGGGTTTTCGCGACTTGCGAAGACAAGGGTTCTTTCCCTTTGGTTTCCCGATTGCCGAAACGCCGAAATGCTGACCGACAACCACGTGTCCCTCCGATGGACGACTATGACCTTTACCCATGATCAACCGTTATGATCTTTTCAGGATGATCAACGGTCACGATCAAATCCCGACTTTCTCAAACTTATTCACACTTAAACCGATTCGGGGTTTCGTTTACCGGGATTTCGTGGCTTGCGAAGACAAGGGTTCTTGCCCTTTGGTCTTCTGGGTGCCGAAACGCCGACCGGAAGCCACATGTTCTCTACAAATGGATGGTCCAGGTAACTTCCATGGATCTTGGGATCTACGGTCCCGATTCCTTCGCTACTCACGAAGATAAAAGAAAGAGGTTGAGACATTTAACGCTGTCATTTCTTCCTCCAATCTAACAGTCGCGACTGACCGCAGATCTCCTGACAGGATCTCATCTGTCGATCGATACTTATCCCTACACTGCCATCTCGGGATTTCAAGAGGATCATTCTTCCTCGTACAAGGTTACTAAGACTTGCGCCTTCAAATCCTTTTCCAGGTTCTTGGTGAGCTTTCCAAGAACGATGTCTCTATGGGGAGATCTATCCAAGGTATTACCTGAGACAGATAAAGGTATAGATTTCCCGAAAACAGACTTGAAGTTTAAACTAATTCAATATGCACACACACACACACACATATAAACATAAGCCATACGTGGTCCTTCCAATAAAAACATGCAACCACCATTTCTGATCAAAACACCACACAGACGGTCTTATACTCAAACCATTCATAAACTACACAGACTACGAGCATACATGTCAGCATATAAATTTCAAGATGCAAGATGATCATAAATGCTAGGATATACATTTCAAGATGCAAGATGTAAAACACTTATCAAAAATAACACCAGATGTGATTGCAACCACTGAGAGCGGTGCTCATTTCCACCCAACCGTAGGCTCAGCGACTCCCAACGGATTTACCACTAGCCACCCCCGAGTTGAGACCACGATGTTGCGAGACTGAGTCTATGTTCGCCAATGACCGAGAACGAAGGTTACTCTCCTTCTTCTCCGCTATCACTCACTCTGTATTTTCCAGAGTTCTTTCTCTTTCCCTCGCGTCTGCCCCTTGATCGTCCACTCTTCCTGTCTTTTCTCCTTTCGGCGAGGTTGCGTGTGGCATGATTTTCCTCGCGATGGTCAGGTCTGAGGACTCTATGGATGGGCGGTTCACCCCCATCCCTCATTACTCATGAGGAGCCCTTTACCTACCAACCTAGCGAGTCATTTAATTCGGGGCCAGCGAGCCACTCTTGGTTCTTCGGGCCAGTGAAGTCCAAATACGGTATTRGTTTTGGTGGAAGTTATCACCACCATTCCAGGTGCCTTCCACCACCTTTCTTCAGCCATCGTGGTCTCTTTTTCAGCACACCCCCTTCTCAGCAGTCCTGCAATATATATATATAATATTATTTACATTCATCGACCTTTTTCACAAGGTCCATTCACATCACACATTCACATTTTTGAGTTTGCCACAATACTTGGCCAGTATAGTTATTTTTATAGACTGGGGGAAACAGGGTGTTACAAAGTCTCTTCGGTCTATCTCTACTCACTCAATAATAGACACTAAGAAGACACAAGGAGACATCATGAGGGAGATTTCACATTTGGACATGCACCCAAAATTTTCTTGGTATTGATGTTTTTATTTGTATTATGGTCATATTGATGGTATGCACTTGATTTTGACTGGATCGAGCATTAAAGTTTTTCACTAAAAGTTATGATGCCTGTGATATTTTTTAATATCAAATGTTATATCTTAAGCTTGTTTTGATATATGGAGGGACAAGGTTATGGCGCTAATATATCTTGATGGTTGTTCATACATGTTATTATCAAGGTGTACATATTATTTTATGTGTGTTGTCTTGAAATAATGAGTGGAGTTACAAGGGTACATATATATGATGTGAGACATAACTTTKATCTCATTTATGAGTAAAGTGGGACCCCTGCTTATCTTACRCAAAGTCATAAAACATTGTCATAAACTTAGCCCAAGTCATTTTTATCTCAAGAGATATGGAATATATATGATTTCCAAGTTGAAACACCTCCTAATGGGACCCCTGCCTACGTTCGTATATTTTTCATACATAATAATTTGGCAAAGTAATGAGACAATATTTTGTTTTGAGATCTACAACCCTTTGAAGGATTTTTTAATCAGTTGGTCCAAATTTTGGGTCAACACCACCCTCAAGCCAAACCAACATACCACCAAGGTGAAAGAATCTCACGCGAGGATCTAATCTCACTCATACCAACCCATTACTTTCGTGACATGAAATCCATTATCATCATTACTTAGCACTATGTGGCCTTATTCAACCATTAATCAACCATAGCACTCCTCTCCAGTACCCTACACAACACAAGGAAGATTTTCTCTTTCTCTACTCAATAATCCCTTAAGGATCTTCTTCCTTTCCAATGGTCTTCAATGCACACGAAAGGAATCCAAACTACTAGTTGCCTAACTTGGAGGAGTAACATTTGGCTCAAATTGTCCATGAGAAAAAATATATAGGCCTCCACAAGCTATCACCAATGACTAGTTCATGGGTTTCTCTTTGCCATTGTAGGCACACCAAACAAAATAGCCATGGGATTCACACAGATTCTATCGTGACCAAGAAAAAGAAAATGTCAATGGGGAAATGGAGAATTGATCCCTCCATCACGGTGAATAATGATTTCCCCTAAGAATTTGCACAATACATACTCACCTTGTAGGGGGGGTTTGCTCCTCCCAATAAGCATGGGAAAGATGTAAAAAAGACAAATAAAGTCAAATATAGATGGAAGGATTTTGTAAGGAAGCATGGGCTAAAAGGTGGTACCTCCAAAGGACAAGTGTCAAGTCAAAACACCAATGCACCCCCTTTATCTTCCCCACTTGTGGTATCACGATCCCCTTGTTGCCTCCTGAAGCAACTTTTTTGGTGGATTTATATCATTATGTTCCCTCTATACATGCCTTTGTGTAACTCAATCACACCATGGAAGCATAACAACCACACCACAATATTAGCCCGCTACTAGGAATCATATGCACTCACTAGTGAAGTCTTGGCCTTGAGCTCAACATCGAGAACATTTACAATGCATGTCACATTTTTACAACATGAGGTCATTTAACTCAACCCACATGGATTGACTCTTGTCACATAAATCATATCATACAAATAATGCATGGTTTAACATATTATATTCGAGGGATAAAGACTAGGGGTATTACATTCCCCTCCCCCTTGAAATACATTGTCCCCGATGAATCTTCTTTCAAGCAATGATATCACATCTTCATTCTTTATCTGCATCCACAATGACATCCTATCCTTTGGAAACTTTCCCTTGGAAAACAATGTACAACAATTCCTTTCACTACCTTTAGATGCCTATGTGGCCTTAGAATTTTAGCATATACATATTGCAATCATCAAGGAAAAGCATACATGTCATAGCCATTTCTATGCAACAATTATTCCATCCACAAGAATTTATAATTACATAATAAAAACAAATATATTTTAATACAATATATAACATGTAATTTCAACCCAATACTTATATGTATATATATGTGTTCACTTCACATGGTTTCCATGAGAAATATTCAACTTATTATCCAAAATATATTACTTCTTGATCTGAGCTAGCATTTGTTAACCAGTCACCCACTCACCACAACCACCGACCCTTACAAGCCCAAGCATCCCCCTTCTTTGTTAAATAGTTCCTTAACATGATCCATCATTTACCAATGCTTTCACATGCAAGAAGAGTGTATACTTCCAGAGTTTTACTACTAGAGAGTCCCAATAACAACCTCTAAACAATCATCGGCTCAAGGTGGTTAAGGAAAAGCATAGGGTTATAATGTCATCACAATAACATCCTCTTCATGATTTCAAGCTTATAACAATCATCATCTGTCCTCGCTAGAAAAAAATTACTCACTTGTAACATAGACATATTGTTACCATGAGTTATTATCATCAAAATTCAATCGCAATTTCAAATGTGTCTCATACAATAATCTGACTTAACAAATATGAGTTCCCTCACATAATGTTGGCCTTTGCATGTGGTAGTAACTATTCTTTATTATAGACTTAGTTCCATGGACATACCCACGACAACTGTACCAACAATATGTCCTTCTCAATAGAGATTTCATTGAGCAAAACGAAACATGGGTTCATGCATACAATCTTTTCATTGCTACCTTCCCAACAACACATGAAATGATCACATATTATGTTGCACTAGTAATTCAATCACTTCTTGTTGTTAACATTTAATCTGTAATGAAAAAAATAATTATTTATGCATTATAAACATAAACATGCATTCTCACTATGCAAACAACATGTGCAATTACTAGCACAATCACAAGATCCACTTGATGCACACTAGCATTACAATAAAAAACTACTACAATATGGGGTTGTAAAGTCATCATTAGTATAACCTTCCAGTGGATTTTTTTGGGAAAAAATTAAAGTTTGTTCAATGCAAAACATGGTGCTAAGGGGGTGTCATTATTTACGTCAACCATGTATCATCTTTTTCAATGTGTGCTTTATAAGGTGTTATCTTATAAAGTAAGAATATTGTGCAAAAAGTTTGTAAGTGGTGCATTAGCATCGTGCCACATCATACATTATTGCAAAATGACACTTATAGTTTGAGTCATGTGCATGTTCATTGCATTGTATTGCATCAATATGGACATCATTTTTGCATCATATGTGAGTCGTACTAGCCTCGTAATAGTGTCAAAGCACATAACTTTTAGTCAAATTCGTTTCTTATTAGCGTCATTTTACATCACGTACACATCACATATGCGTCATTATTATTCATTTTTACATCATATTGCATCACTCGTGTATCATGTTTATGTTGGGTCTATGTCGTTATTATTCCTTTTATGTCATATCAACGCCTTTTTAACACTAAAGTTGCAAATGTAATTATTATGAATTATTTAATTATTTTTATCAATGAAGTTATTATTGATTATTTATTTAATTAATTAAATCACTAGTAGTAGTAATAATAATAATAACAAGTGTTGTATGGCAGCGTAGTCCCTGCCGGGCTGGAAGGGGAGTAAATGTGTGGGTTACAAGTTGCAGTACATGTGGTATTCATGAAGAATTTAGTATTCCTGAATTAGTTTTATTTGAAATTTATTAAAAATTAGTAATGTCTGGTACATGAACGAAGGTTCCTAGGATCTAAGTTTGATAGTACATGAAATATTTAATACATAACCAATGTAACCCAACAATTATGGAGCGACGGGTTGGCGGAGTCGCGGGTTCACATTTTTCATTTTTTATGGCCAGCCTGTCCCGTGAAATACATTTTGCACCCAACACTTTCGTCATATACATTTTGCACCCAACAATTCCGTCATATACATGAGACAGTAACTTATAAAATATTATAACATTGTACCAAGATTTATAGTAATTTGTATGATGCTATAACACATACATTTTGCACCGAACAATTACGGAGTCGCGGGTTCACACTTTTCATGTCCAGCGTGTTCCGTGATATGCATTTTGCACCAAACACTTCCGTCATATACATTTTGCACCCAACAATTCCATCATATACATGAGACTGAGTAATTTATAGAATATTATAACATTGTATGAAGATTTATAGTAATTTATATAATGCTATAACATGTTTTACTTAACGAATAGTATAAACAATTATTTAAATTTTATTCAATATTTTTTTTTTATAAGTAAGATTGTATAAAAGTCTATCAAAATGAATGACTACAGATAATTTCCATGGTTTCAAGCTGTAAATACTGAGTTGCCCTGAGGGGAAACCAGCTCAGCCAACTGAACCGCTTCATAACCGAAGTTTAGACTGTTGCTGACGCAAAAAGAGTTCAAAATTTTGGCCCCTAAGGGTGGTCGTTACAACTGTGGAAAGTGTAGATAGCATAACTATAATAACTATGGACAAATGCATGAAAGGTCGCCATGCACATGACAAAAAAACAGACAAAAACAACATATAGATCACCGGTATGGGCTGTAGTGCGGCGACGCGGCCATGCAGAAGGCGCCAAATGTCGTGTCCCCAGGAGGAGGAGGCTCCTCCTCGACTGGTGTCCGATCTAGTTACATAGCATCCTCTGTCTGTAATGGCACGTGCTCTTCCTTTTGGATGTCCTTCGGCCATGATGGAAGCCTCTGCTCCTCGCGGTCTGCCTCTACGTGGACCAAAGTTTCCAGTGCCAACACTGGTGCCAAGGTTGTTGTTGGTTGGGTTGTTGTTGCTTGGGTTGCCTCTGTTGGGAGGTGATGAGCACCCTGTAACGCGGAGAGCAATTGCAGGAGTTGAGAGGCTTTGTCATCCAGGGTCTGTAGGTGGAACTGGAGGTCGTCAATGTCCCGACGCAGGTCGAATACTAGGCTCTGCACTAGTGCAAGGCCTGTTTTCCACTCGCATTATGGGTTAGCGTTGGAACCGGCTCAAGATTGGGGTTGTCGTCGTGAATTCTGACTGGCTTCCAAACCATCCATCTGAAATTGGGTGTCGTGAGGCTGGTCCTGAAGCGACTGGGTGGCCAAAGAGTTGGGAGGAGCCAAAGGGCCTGGGTGTGAAACAAAGGCCGAATTGCCTAAAGGTCCTGGGTTGTAGTCCAGTGAGGGCCCTGAGCAGTCCAACCCCTCCATTCTGTTGGAAAGGGACGCAACAAGGGGCGGGAGAGAAGCAGGAATTTGATTCGACTGCGCCAGGGAGGAGAATGAGGTGGGCGAAGAGGAAGAGGATAATAGGGAGGGAGCAGGCAGGGGACGAAGGACCAGGCGGGGTCGGTTTGGCTGCCAGGTTGACCCACGTTTCGACTTCCCTCGTAGGCAGGGCATCTCCGGGATAGTGGGAGAGCGAAAATGCGCTAGGAACAGAGCAGGAGAGGACAAAAGCAGAGCATGTAAAGGCTGGGTAGGAGGCCAAGCTCTGAGAAGAAAAACTAGGAAAGAATGAGCCATCTGAAGCCGCTGGAGCAATTGAAATAGGTCGGGGAGCTGGTGAGGTTCCATAAATGGCCGCATGGGCAGAGTAAAGGCCGAGCGAGGGCGCTGGTCCGTTGAAAGGATGCGAAGGCAAAGTAGGGTGCACTGAGAGTAATGATGCCTTGCCTCGAGCGAGATGAACTTAAAGTCACGAGGCAGGTGGGAGGGAGTGGCATGCAGTCGTCACGTGGTCGGTGCCATGGAGGATTGCTTCTGGCTGCTTCGCTCGACGTGTGTGCTCTACTAGCACCCCATCCGTGGGAAAGGGAATAAATGAGATGGAGTACATACACGTGGGAAGGAAGTTGAAGTACATGGGTACGTGGGCAAAAACCAGAAAAAAATAGTGGTAATGTCTGTTACATAGGTTTGTTGACAAAAAACACAAAAAAATTAGCATTCCTGATTTAGTTTTCTTTGAAAGAAGGGATCGTGGACACAATAGAAATTGAAATTTATGAAATGAAAGGTTCCTGGACAACATAATTTATACATACAAAATATGTAATTTTACAAAGCGAAGCCCTCATTCCATACTTAGCCAGTTTTTGGATGGCGG
>ML785279.1:333282-364734 GCA_009831015.1 Picea engelmannii
ATTATTATTATTATTATTATTGTACTAGTTACTAATTTAATTTAATTGTTAATTAATTATTAATTATTGTTTTTATAATATTTAAATATTGATGAAATTGATGATTAGTACAAGTCTACTTTACAAAACAATAATCACGAGCGTAAAAATCACGTATATATAAACACAAAATCATGTATACAACATAGCATGAAAAAATGTATACACATATAAGGAAATGAAATGAATTTGACAACAAAAGTTAATTGAATTGCTTGTAAACAAGTGATACACTGCCACCCTAGGGAAATGCCAACTTTGTATACAACATAGCATGGAAAACTTATACATATATAAGGAAATGAAATGATTTGACATCCTAATTTGATTGGACGAAGTTGATTGAACTATCGTTAAAGCCCTCCTTAATAAAATAAAAATTGCTAATTGTTAAAGATGCAATTAAAAACATTTAGGTTAAAAAGTTGTCAATACCCTCCAAATCACTCTTGTCACCATTAGTCATCTACATTCATCATCATCTATGTGCCATGTTCTCAAATATTAATATAACAACGATGATGATTATTAATGTCCATTAAGACCATCCTTGGTCTATTGGATCTTGAGAAAGAAAAAACAAAACAAAATAATGTAAGGAATTACTTAGTTTGTTTTAGAATTTTCTTTCTATGCTTGAAAAGCTTGATGAGAAACGTTCATAAATCTCCATATTTTGGTGATTTAAAAGGTTAGGAAAGTCAATTTTGTAATAAATATTTTGAAATTGAGATCTAATGTGGGTCTATGCACAACATTCTAAGAGAAAGTGATTTTCATTCTCCACACTCTTAGTATCACAAAAATGACAAACTTTTTCATCCCATGACATTTTAGGAATCGTCTAATGCCATGTTTCAGTACGAAGCTCGCGAGAGTTCATTCATATTTTAGCAATATTCATTTTCTTCTTTACGCTAGTTAAATAAAAAGATACTTTTGATCTTATAAATTAGGGTTAATGACCTCTTTATAGTTTCATAGTTTTCTCTTATCCTTTAATTTATTTATTTTCCAAGAAAAATATCACATTTTATATTCAATATAGAATATAGAACACATTCTTCATGTGTCGAAGCATAGAATACAACAAAAAGGAATTAACTAGTAAGCTCCCAAGTCCAAAAACTTGGTCACTATCTATATGCATGTCATTTTTCACCATTCACTTAAGAAACTACTAATTAGATCCAAATGTTTAGTCCTAGTTACATTGTTCCCAAGAAATTATAAAAGGACCAAAAGTACCAAAAATAAATATGCTTCAACCACTGCCTCAAAGATTTTTTGAAACCTCTAATTATCTAAGTTCTTGTCTTATCAAATATTAAGTCTAATTTTAGTTGAGATTCCATTGATAACTTCTTCCAATAGTATAAACCCAAGATCATGTAGCAAACCTCGTTTAGATAATGTGGCAACTGCAACGTTGTGTTCTATGTATATGTGAGTAAAAGTGATTAGTTCAAACTATGATTTAATCTCTTTTAATTGTATGGTTAGAGGCTAAAGACTAATATTTTGAATATGTTGATTCACATTCATCCACTTAATCACAAGCATCAGATCACCATAAAATTGCAACCTATTGAGTCCTTTTGCACTTGCCAACATCATTAATGATCTAAGAGCTACAAACTCACCATAGTTATCAGATCCAATGCCCAGACATGCCTTAAATTTATAGTGGTGCCTCTCCTCCATAAATAAAACCTCCCCGAACTGCTTTTATGATCATTTCATTAACATGCCCCATCAAAGAAACCACATGGTAATCACTTATCGACCTAAAAGACTCCCAGTTATTGAGTAATCTGAAATTTAGGATCCCTTTTTAACACTTGGAATATGGCAAAAACTTGATGAAAGGGTGATTTTGTTTTCAAATAAAAGTGCATTATATGTTAGGCATGTGCGCCTAAACTCATTGAGCTCCTGCCTATGGAACCATATCTGTAAGAAATGTTCTATAATGTCCCCAGACAAAACATTTCCAAGACTACAAGTCTTGTTAATCTCCAGAGGCAGGTAATAAGGTAAAACTTAATAATATGTCCAAATGTGGGATGGTTTCTTCACAATTTTTACATAAAATACAATAACTAGGCCCCTATACCCATCTCTTATGAAGTAGTTCCCAAGTCAATACTCTATTACTCAAAGCTAGCCACATGCATATGATAGATTTTTTGGGAGATATCATCTGAGTTTAGACCACCACCATTTTGAGTCCTTCCTTTCCTTATAATGCAAAGCAATATAACCTAGTCTAGTTGTATAGTCCCCCCCAACCTTATTCATTGACCAGACCAAACAACCCACTTCCTCCTTAATAAAAATATGCCCCTTTTTCAACTCCTCCAAATATGAGTTCCATAAATTTGAGAAATGTCCTTGAAGGCCCAATGTATCAGCTAATAGCCATCCCCAGTGCCACATATCCATAGAATTCTGACCAACTATTTGATTTAAGGTAAACAGACCTGGATCTTGTAAAAGTTGAATCATCTCTTCTAGAAGAAAGACACCATTCCCACATCCTGATATGGTATAAGCTCTTATATGAATTAGCCTTCCATTACCAACCTTCTAGGTTAGAAATTGACCAATAATGGGGAAGGCTAAAACCATGTATTTCCAATTATTAGAGACATTTTTATTAATCTTTCTATCATTCTTGATCTAGTACAAGAGTAATCTTGGAATGAGGTATTTATGCACAATTATTATTTTTCACATACTCTCTACATTGATAAGATTCCAAAGACTTTTTCCAGCTAGATCATTTCCAAATTAAGGAATATGTTGGAGGCTCCAATGCCCTTCACTCTTTGGTTGAGCAAGGGTTTTCCATTTAACAAAATTATAACCTCCCCAATTCAAGTTCCCTTTCCAAGGGAAATTAAAAAAAGTTTTTTTTATCTTATCAATAACCCCTTTAGGAATGTGCACTAAGGAGTCCATTATCCTTAAATGTAATAATATTTTTAATGGTATCAAAATTCTATAAAGTGACCTCCTCATCTATTCCCCAATACTTTAGCTAAGACTTGGGATCTTTATGCCAACCACTTTTGAGCAGTGAGTGCCTTTGACTAGAGTTTGAAGCAATCGTAGGAAGTCTTGTATCTTTCATGTTAATTATCTTGTGCTTGTACATTAGGTACCTAGTCGTAGCCATACTCTTAATGGGGGAAAGACCTGCTACTATGAGGAGGATGGGATTGGGTGTATTGCCTTTAATCTTAAGATGTTATAAAACATGTATATATTTGCTTGATCTTTCTTCTCGATTCTCTAGAGATGTTGCAACCTTGACCTGCACAACCATACAAGGTAAGAGGAGTGATGAGAGTCGCAAAGAGGATCTTTTTCTTTTCCCATAGCCAAAGGTTTGCTTATTTACAATTATTTTTAGGAGGAAAATGGGTTTTAGCCCAACCTCCATTAATCCCTTTCTCAATGCTCTAGTGAAGCTTGTGATTAAGGTCGATTCTAAGATATTTGTATGAATTAAATTATTCTAAGTTGTTATTGTCATACATAAAATTAGCATAAGTGACCTTTTTGGATTTGATTATATTAATCTTTGTTTTGTCACTGTTAATTGTCATACTTGTGCTAGAATATAAATCTCAATAATTATTAGTTGTTTGTCAAGATTAGAGAGACACCTTGTTAGAAAACAATATCAAATGAATAAACAAGAAGCATGATGACTAGTCTAGTTAAAGTAGTGTTGGCACAATGTGCTTCTTCCAACATACCTCTAACTTGTCAACGTAAATGTCAAAAAGGGTAGGGGACATGGGGAAACCTTGCTTAAATCCTATATTACAATTAATTTTCTCTTACTAACACTTAGCATTCATAAATTTGGCAATAACATTCATGCACAACCTTATTGCAACAACTCTCAACTCGAATGGAACCTTTAGCTCTTCTAATCTATTCCAATGGTTAGTTCCAGGCATCGTGCCAAACACTTTCCTTCATTGAAGGAATGTAGGAGATTGGTTTTATTAGTACAACATTCTTATGCAATGATCCTAAGTGTAAGTAGGTGGTTTATGATTGAATGGTGGCCTTTAAAACCAACATGATCTTTAGCCCTTTTTCCCCGAGTTTCTAACTATATGCTAATCTTATTTTTTAGAATAAATCCACATATATTGGCTAAAAGAGGGCTAATCGTGATGGTCCTATAATTAGAGGGTTTGTTTTTATCGTCACCTTTAAAAATAGGAACAATGAGGATTTGATTCCATGGTTTATGGAAACCCTACTTAACAAATAGATTGAAGAGATTGTTGGCCTTCGATATCTATAATT
Source organism: Picea engelmannii (assembly GCA_009831015.1). NCBI lineage: Eukaryota > Viridiplantae > Streptophyta > Pinopsida > Pinales > Pinaceae > Picea > Picea engelmannii. The sequence goes on from ML785279.1 coordinate 337,654, forward strand.
TTCCCTTCAACAAGTTGCTCAACCCAAATTATGTCTTTTAAAGTAAAACCTCTTCCTTTGTAGTAGTTTGAATATTGTCCATGACATTAGGAGATTCATAATGCTTCTTAATGTTGGAAACGTAATTCGTTAGGGTTACTCACTTGAAGGAATATGAAAAGACAAGTGATAGGATCTGTCATCAAGAGTCCAAGATACCTCTTGGATGATGAACCAAATGTCATGATAATGTATTTATATGTGTATCATATCACTGAAAAAGGATTCCATGCTGATCTCTATTGTAGTGCACTCTAACAATGGCATCAGAGCCTATAGTTCTTAGGAATGAATTAAGCTATGGTTATTGTCCTTAGCATATGAGCAACCTCTGTGTGTCCAAAAACACCTCATTCCCTCGAAGATTTTCATTCTGTTTGTAGAAACGACTCTCTGCCCTCTATCCGCCTACCAATCTATGCCCCTCCACCTACTAGTCTGCCAGTCTACTCAGATTCGAGCCCTCCTTGGTTATTTTCCTCTAATATGGCGTTTTAATATATGAACTCAATATATTATTTATTTGTTAGTTTTTTCTTTCGTTTTCGTGTATGTTATACCAATTCTTACCTTTCAATACTTTTTGAGTTCAATTTATTTCTCACCTTATTATCATTTTAATCATTACAACCTATAATAATTTGTTATTTTTCTACCTTGTTTCCCTATTCTTACCTCAACGGTTACATTGTTCTAATATATTATTTTAATATCCTAATTTGTTTTCATTATTATCATTATCTTAACATCATTTCAATCATTACAACCTTTACTAATTTATTATTTTTTGCCTCGTTTCCCTATTCTTACCTCAATGATCATATTGATCTAATATATTATTTTAATATCCTAATTTATATCTTATTCTTAATAATGTTATCAAACATAACAACTACTTCACTAATTTTCCTTCTTTCTCCTCAATCGTAATCTTCTAATCCTCTCCTTTAAATACTACTCATCACCACTATATTCTAACATCTTATAGCTTTTAGTCCCCGATGATGGATGGAGTGTCCACTTGAAACATTGGACGTTTTGAAAATTGCCTACACAATGGTTATCTAAAAATCTTATGCACATTGACGAAATGTGAAAAAATAACCACAAAGAATGTTTTAACTTGTTGGGCTAAATTTTTTGGGTTTGGGGAAACCAGGTATATCAACATTGTGCTTGAGCTTTAGCATAATATTAGGATATCATAGCTTACGTAGATAGCTTCAAAAATTTGTTTAGCATGCTGCCTCATAACAGTTCTATGGGTAACTATTCAACTTTACCCAACAAGGTCGTGGGAATGCCTCAGTTCTTAACCTTGCAAGACCCTTGGAAATCTATGTACATATGAAGAATTTAATGTTGTTTTGGTTGTGACTAGTGATCTCCATTGGTGTATGGAAAAAATGGTCCAACATCATCTCGTCCAACATCTAGTTGAAGCTCAAGGTTCCACTGCTCAAATTTCGTCACAAATGACTAGGGTATTATTGTGTTTTGTTTCAGGTTCCTGCAGATACAGTTTGATTATTAAAGGGTGGTGTTGGCACCCAAGGTTTTGACGAATTTACGTGCATGCCACAAACAAACATTGCACGTGCACCCATGAATATTTACTGCGTGGCACTAGGAAGCATTGACATCAACGCCAACCAAAGGAATATTGTGTGTACCAACCCAATTTTGTACTACGCGCAAGGAATCAAGAAGAAGACCGCATGCAGACCAAATCTGAGTGTATCTTCGGGAATCTTTTGTAAATGATTTCTATAACAACCTGAATGATCATGGGAAAGGACATGGATGAGATGGAAATTTAGTTAGGATTGCCACGCTCCATCAATATATGGGGGATGCATGTAGATATGTAAAGCATGTGGGACTCTTGTTCACTCAAGGGAGTGGAGTAGAGTGGTCGGAGGAGGATACAGAGTTTTGTATTGTAATAGAGAGTCAAATGGAATGGTAAGAGAGATTTCCACGACCAATTTTGTCTAAGTGTTGCATGAGTTTGTAATAGAGAAAATAATTGTGTATGCATGGAGAAAATAGTCTAGAGCGCATGGTGTAGATCTTTGTTATGACCTTTTATATCTAAATGTATTTGAAATGAATGAATTAAATATGAAGTCCTTTCTCTCTACATTCTTATGTGTGTTATGGTTTGAATGTATATCTGACTTGTCTTATGGTGCTTAACACTTTTTTACTTAGTTATGGATGAATGAATGTGTTTATTCCTGATGGGTTTTCCTATATGCATTGTCCCTTCACATCTGACACAAGACTAATGGTCTCTGTGATTCTCATGATGTCTCAATTGAGACCTTCTTCGGTCCTAGACTAAAGATTGAATATGTTGGCACCTTGGGGTTTTGTTGGTCAACCTTGACAAACCCTGGGTATCTAAGAAGGAAGAGGCATTTGCACGAAGAGAGTCTAAGAACCCAATAACCAACGTTGAAAGTTGGAAGCAAAGGTATATCTATACATATTTGCATGAAGTTTTCATTATCGAGTTTCCTTGTTTGTTTGCACTAGGAACCCAAGAACCATTGGTATGGGACCAAACTAAGGTTGATAGACTGAAATTTGTGGATAATAAGTGGTGTCGAGACATCGTCTTATGGTTTGGCTAGATGAAGGAAGGACACATCATTGAGTTTGTCATTGAATACAATGATTCTTTCAGCGAGCTTGAAAGAAAATTTGTGGACGACCCTAGAAAAAGGTTGTTGGAAGAAATCCCCCATGTTGATGAAGATGTTATTTATGGAGAAGGGGTTGATGCGCATAGAGCTCGCGAGAATGGCCGAGTAGACCCCCTCGCACAAAGGGGGGGGATGGAAAGAAGGGGTGAAAATAGAAATAAAATGGATCCAGTGGGAGGGATCCAGAAGACGATGAGATGAGGTGAGAAGAGAATGGACCCAAAAGAGTAGAAGAGAAAAAGAGTTGAGACATACACAAGAAGAGTTGAACTAAGGAGGAAAGTCGGATAAAGGAGCAGAAAGAAGATAACACAGGGTGAAGGACAAGGGGTTAGACCCAAAATGAAGAGAAAGGAGACTGGACCAGAAGGATGTGTGGGAGACAGTTATGTGCTAGAGAGAAGCACAAAAAGAGAGAGATTTTCAAAGAGACACGGTGTTAGGAGTAGGGTATCGAGTGAGTATACTAGGAGTAATGGGAGTAGGGTCAGAGAAGACAAATTCAGATCCCCTTGGATGTTGAGAGATGTATTCTCATCATAGCACAAAGTAGTGACACCGACATTATAGAAGACGACGAAGAACCCCTCCAAAAATGGGAAGAGGCTTTAACTATTGTGAACGGGCTTGTGCGGTTATAGGTAGGAAGATATTTGGAATACCTAACTGAGGATAATGAGAGAAGATGGAGGAACCCCCTCTTTGAACCACTCCTCTTACTCATTTGTAATCAATAAGAAAGCACAAAGATAGGAGTAGAAGAAGAAAGAAGAGAAGATACGAGTGAAGAAGAGGTCAAAGTTGGCAATACTTCACCAAGAAGTGTTTCGGTTTTAGTATACATATAACCAACAATTAGTAGTCAATTGGGACAACATAGTACTAGGTTGAGGATGGAGAACCAAGACACAACTTTGAGGCTACCTATGTTCCATGGGATGGGCAGAGACAATGCATAACAACATTGGTTTACATGTGAAGCTATATGGTCTATGGAGAGAATCATGAATGGAGTGTCGAAGATAACAGAATTGGAGACCACCTTCAGAGACAGAGCTCTGACATGGTATATGAAGTATAAGGTGACTATGCCGGTGGGACAAATTAGGTCCTTGAAAAATATTAAGAGAGATTTGCTTAGGGAATTCCAAAAACCTAAGTCAAAATCATGGTGTATCATTGAGATCAAACAACGAATTGTAGAAATCGTATAGGACGATGATCAATGGTTCAATATATTTTTGGATATACTGACATTCCGATTCAAGATGTCTAACATAGAGAATGGTTTATTACAGGACTTCTACCCCACATTTGCATCTCACTCACTAAGTATAATGTGTTCACTAAGGCAGAGGTCGTAGAGATTATGATGTGACTAGAAGCTACACTAGGAGGTGGTGAGACATCAATAGGGATGGAATAGGTGAAATCACAACTCAAAAATCTCACAATGTAGTTACAAGATATGGCCAAGGATAAGGCAGTGCACGAGCATCTGTGGTGCACTATGTGTCGCCCAAAAGGTCACCATAGGAATAAATGTGTCACGCTGGGGAGCTACATGGTGACATGTGCACCAAATCCATTTCCAACTGGACCTTAGACCGAGTGGTGCGATATTTGCAAACAATGGGGACATATACCTCCATAGTTCCCAACACTACAATAATATCAGAAGCCTATGCATACTTATTTTGTGAGTTCTGCAAATCCACGAGACACGATGTGAGCAATCGCCAATCACTTCAATTGATGTAGGATCACACTGTAGATGCCTTTCGGGTCCAGGAAGAATAGAAAGGTGGCGACCGTGGAGGCGTGGATAGAGGAGGATACCAAGGAGGTCTAAGAGGAGGATATGGATGAGGATATGACTGTGGTGGAGAAAGACTGTCTATTTGATTTAATTGTGGCGAAGTACGCCACATGTCATGATTATTTACTAAGTTGTGCATTTTTTGTGGGTATTGTCTCAGTACAGAGCATGTCTTAGAAGACTTCCCAGATTTTTTGGCAAAGTGGAAAGAAAAGAAAACAAATTGAAATATGGTGACTGCAGAGCCATGCAAAGATCATAAGCTAGAAGAAGAAGTTGATGTGTGGGTAGTGACCCAAGCAAGAATTCAGGCAGGAATGGAATTATAACATGGAGAAAGTTCGAGCCAAAACATTGAAGGGAAGATTAGAAAAGTAGTGAAGGCACCTTCTAAGTTTGATGTTGTGTTGTAAAAGCAATTATTGTGCGACGCATGGAGGGCTCTAGAGGAGGACAAAGTGCACACAGAGTTAAAATGCATGAGGCAAAGATCATCGGAGGAAGCCCGACTACGAGAAGAGATACAATGCGCCACACAAAGATCATTGGAGGAGGTCGTGTCCATGAAGAGTTACATCGAACAACACAAAAATCATTGGAAGAGGCTTGTGTGCACGAAGAGATACAACGAGCGGCACATAGGTCATTGGAAGAATCCCACAGACATGAAGAGGTGTAGTGGGCCAAACAAAAGGCAATAGAGGAACACGTGTGCGAAGATTTGCAACGCACAATGCAAGAAGAAACACAGTTCAACATTTTTCATGAGGATCAAGCAGAGGACCAACTAAGTAAATTCTTGCATTGTTGCTTGAAAATATTAAGTGACCCTAAGGCTGCAAAGAAGTTAACCCGTATGTAGACAAGGTGTATGGGGGAAGAAGAGACCACTATGACTATATCTACCCCCCTGCCAAAAAGGGATGCGCGCCAGGTGAGCAAGCAGAATCACACGGGAAGAGAGTTCACGATGAATGCTAAACTTAGAAGTTATGACATGGATGGTGTCATGTTAGACCTGGGTATCAATGTGAACATCTTACCAAATAAATATTGGGAGTTGATGAGAAAGATCAACTTGGTGTGGTCACCCATTAAAGTCAGCTTGGCTAACCAATACTAAATATATCCCATTAGTTGACTGGAGCAAGTGGAAGTGAAAATTGAAAGGGTGAAAGCCAAAGCATACTTTGAGGTGATTGAGATCATGGAAAACTTAGATACCTACCCCTCTCTCGCATTGACTGGACATATGACAACAATGCAATTTTGAACCTGAATAAACGACAAATGTCCTTTTAAATAGATACCTTACTCGTGATTGCGCCAATGGATCCAAATGAGGGTGATTGTATATAATGCGCCCATGAACAAGGATGCATGGAGTTCCATCATTGAGAAGATTTACAAGATTACGAGGTGCAAGGAAATAACATTAGTGAATTAGTTAAGTTAATTAGTTGAGTTTGATTTAATGAAATGATAAAGTTAGTAGCATTAGTGAATTAAATAAATCTTATCTATTGATCTCAAGTCAAGTGAGATTTAATCTAAACCATAAATCACTTTGGATATTAGAGCTAGGTTATAACTTAATATTATAAAAGCAAGGCTAGGATAAATAAGGAGGTAGACACTTCATATTATCACATCAGAGAGAGAGAGAGAGAATGAAGAAGGATATTTTCTCAAGGAGATATGGGATAGGTGAAGAAGGACTTTCATCTAAAGATCATTTATGGTCAAAGGAGAAGAGAGAATAGGGGAAACCACAAGAGGATACAACAAATCAGAGCTACAACAACAAGGTCGAGTTGTACGCATTAAGCAGCTCACTTAGGGTGTGTATATATGTGGGCTACAGTGTAGAAAAGTGCATACATATGTGGGATACAATAAGTCAGGGAGCCTACAGATCTGAGAAAGTTGGATGTATGGGGTTGTACAACAAAGGAAAAGTTGTTAGGGTTTGTAGGTTTTGTTTGTAGTTTTCAATAATTTCTTAATGGGCCATTTTCCTGGTAAGAGAGCCCTTGTAAGCTTTGATATTGTTTTAATGCTAAGTTGATTTGAAGGGCATAAATATTTGTGTGTTTGGAATTGGTTTCTTCGCTTCCTTTATTTATTTCCATTAATTATTATTTTTCAATATATCTTATTTTGTGAGTTGAAAATCTAATTTATAGCAAGGAAATTACTTGTAAACAATTCACCTAGGTGTTGGGATTAGAAAATTAACATCATATTAGAGCTTTCACTCTAAGAGGGAGCCATATTTCATATCCACTTTCGTTTGCAACAAATCTATCAAATTTGCAAGGAGATCTCTGCAGATCTATAAACCAGCAGTAAAAAATCGAAGGACGGATTTCTGGGAAATAGTCGTACAACAACAAAACTTGTTTTTACAGGTGAGTCGGCATGTACGCGTGGATCAATGTTGTATAAAGCATATATATGTTGGCACCCAAAGTTTTGGGTTTAGTTTTGCACGTGCACACAAACGAAGTTGTGCACGCTCATTCCAAAGTTTTGCACGCACATAAGAAAATGTACAAGGGGTGCACATCGGATCAAGTTTTGACAATTCACAACAAGCCTAAAAGAGTATTGAATGCTCGTCGGTCCCAGTTTTGATGCGCATCGAAAATCAAGAAGACGCACGCCAGAATCAAGAAAGGGATCATCGAGAAATCCTCTCGAATGATTATTGCCAACAACACAAGGGATCGTGGAGCTAACAAAAGATGAGATGACAAGGCAATTAAGATTGCCATGACTCCTGAAGGTTGTGTGGACTGCATGCAAGTGCTAGAAGCACGTGAAGCAAATTTTTTAGTTAAGTGAGTGGAGCAAAGAAGAAAGAGACAGAGCTCTCGAGTAGAGAAATCTATAAAAGGAAGTAATGGTATCAGAAAGGGATCTAGCTAGAGGTTTTAGAGGAGATTCATTGAGTCCTTAATATTGAGATCACTTTGAGACTATTGTAATATTGTAGTGCTTTTGAATATGTTATGTGTTTGTTACATGTCTAAGTTATGAGAGAAGGCACATTGCGCAGTATGTTGTATTTATGAGGATTTATATAGAGAAGATATGGAGTTCTATGGTTGTCACACACACACACACACACACATATATATGTCTCTGTTGTGATGGAATGACCTTGGTAATAAAGATGCGACAATTCTGATCTATTATGGGTCTATCATGTATGAGTTGGATATGTGGGTGTATTGTTTTGCTTCTTAGTCATAATAATTTGTCAAATATGTGTCACATGAATGCCAATCTCGATGTATATTTGTGTGTTTAGCCTTCATCCATGTCACAAGACCTTATGGTCTCTATGATCCTCTCTGCATCTTGGGTGGGACCTTTCTCAACCTTTGTTGCAAATTGATATGTCGGTGCTTTGGGGTTTTTGTTGGACAACTCTAGACAAACCTTGGGTCTAAACTCCCTAGAGTTCAGAAGTACGTGTGCAAATGTGGGCCAAAATTCCCAACAAATGGTTCCGTTGTTGGGACCTGAAAGTCTTGTCGGGAATGATGAAGGCAAGAGATGAGGTGGCATCTATATCGGGGGGGAATTCAAAACTTGTTGACTGTGAAAGAGCATGAGTTTCCTCTGCAGGAAACCCAGGGAATGGGAATGAATGGTAATCAATGGAAGGATAGATATCTCTACACTTATATGCATGAACTTTTCTTTACTGAATTTCCTTTTTTATTGCACGAATGGCTAAAAAGGCAGATTGCTACCAATTCTACTGTGTGGCCTTTGGAACCAGTGGTTTGGGATCAAGCCAAACTTGAAAGATTGGAAGTATTGGATAATAAGTGGACTTAGGCTATTGAATTTTGGTTTTCTCGAGTAAAAGGACATTGTTGAGTTTTTTGTGCAATAAATCGATTCTTTCAGCGAGGCTGAAAGAAAGTTCGCAGAAGGTTCGAGAAAGCAGATGCGTGAAGAAATTCCACTTTGGATAAAAATGTTTTTCATGGAGAAAGGGATGATGCACATGGAGCTTGATCGAATGGATGAGAAAACTCCCTTAGCGTAGGGGGGGTTGGTAAAGATGGGGAAAAGTCAAAGAGAAAGTGGATGTTTTGAGGAGGATCCATAAATTGTTGTGATGAGGCGAGGAATGGAGTGGACCCAGAGGAGCAGAGGAGAAGAAGAGCTGAGAGGTATGTAAGAAGAGTTGAGATAAGAAGAAAAGCATAAGATAGAAGTGGAGAAGAGTTAGCAAGGGGTGCACGATGAGGGGTCAAGCCCATGATGAAGAGAAAAGGGATTGCATCAAGTAGTAGTGTAGAAGAGTATGTTCTGCCAGAGTGGAGCACATATGAGGGTAGGCCCGCGAAGAGGTGTGGCATAGATGATAGGGTGTCTAGTGGGGATACCAATAATGATACTAGAAGGGGCCTAGGTGACAAAGTCTAGACCCCTTGGTTGTTACGGAGTGTTGCAACCTTAGTAGAAGATGAAGCGTGGAGCAATGGTGCGCTTCTAAGAGGAGAAGATGACACGTAGAACAATAGTGTGTTATCTGGAGAGGAATATAGCACAGAAAGTGGTAGTGTGGAGACAGGACCGAAAGACCGAGCTTACATTTGTGGTGTGCATATAGGACATGAAGGTAGAGCTCAGAGTGTTAGTGTGCTGTAAGAAGAGGAAGATGGAGGCTCCCCTAATGGTGGGGGAGATGAATTGGCAATAGTATATGGTCTCACACAACTGCAAGTAGGAAACTCTCTGGGTCACCTCACAAGAAATTTCAAAAGAAGATGGACTTACCCCCCTTGCACACGTTTAATCAGGAAGAAAACACATCAGATAATGAAGCACATGGAGTAGAAGAGAGAGAAGAAGAAGATAAAAGCGAAGAGATGAGTGAAGAATAAGGTGAAGTCAATAATACTTTACCCCAAGGAATATTGGTGTTGAGAAATCAAACCTATGGCAGTCAGAGAGGAGGAACTAGTTCGAGTTTGAGGATGGAAAATCAAGACAATACCATGAGGCTACCCATGTTCCACATAAGTGGTAAGGATGATATGGAACAACATTGGTTTACATGTGAAGCAATATAGTCTATGAAGAGAATCGCAAACAAAGCGGTAAAGATCGCGCACTTGGAGACCACGTTAAGGGATAGATCCTTGATGTAGTATATGAAGTGTAAGGATATTGTGCCAGTGAGACAGACAAGGTCCCTGGAAGAGATTAAGCAGGATCTTCTTAGGAAATTCCAAAACCTAATTCAGAGTCCCAATGTATCACAAAGACAAAATATATCAAACATAAGGAAGATGAAACCGTCTAGGATTATGACCAACGGTTCAAGATTTTATTGGACAGGTTGACGTTCCAAATCCAAGATGTACAACACAAAGTATGGTTTATTGTGGGGTTACTTCCTCGCATCAGAGTCCCGCTCACCTAGCGGAAGGTGACAAATTAAGCATAGGTAGTCGAAATTGCGATGCGCATGGAGGAAATTCCAGGAGGGGTGGAGAGGTCAACAGGTTTGATGCAAGTGCAGTCACAACTGGCCAACATGATGATGCAATTGCAAGATATTGCTAAGAAAAAGTTGATTCATCAGCACATATGGTGTACCACCTGTTGTTTATAAGGGAATTGAAGAGATCGATGCCCTGTCTTGCCAAATTATTTGGCAACGGGAGCACCTAATCCATTTCCATCCAGATAGATGGAATGGTTTGAGATATGCAAACAATGGGGCCATGTGCCACCCCACTGCCCAACTTTGTAGAAGTACCAGACAATGACTCACACTCCATTCTATGAGTTTTGTAAATCTTCCAGGAACGACGTCAATAACCGTCGCTCACTCTAGTTGATGCAAGATAATACCCACGATGCATTCAAGGTACATGAAGAGCATAAGGGTGGTGAGTGCGACGATGCAGAAAGAGGTGGATAACAAGAAGGTCCCTGAGGTGGATATGGGCACAGTCGTGGCTGAGGATATGGTGGAGGGGGAGGTATACCCCTCCCCTCTGTTTTAATTGTGGAGATCTTGGTCATGTATCTAGGTTTTGTACCAAACTGTGCATTCTCTATGCATGCTTCTATAATCCCGAGCATGTCCAAAAATTAGAAGAATGGGGAGGCAAATGTCCAAGTAATAACTCGAGGAGGAGAGAAGACATGAGAAAACTTTGAGCACTGTGAAGGCTCAGGTTTGAATCCAGATATGAAGATAAGGAAGGTAGATCAACCCCCTCCAAGGTTTGATGGTGCACAACAAAAATAGTTCTTGCATGATGTGTAGAGAGCACTAGAAGAAAGAGCACGTGAGGAACTGCAACATGCGACTCAAAGGTCTCTTGAGGAGGCTATTATCCGGGAAGAAGTACAGAGGGAAACACAAAGGTCATTGGAGGAAGCCTGGATCCATGAAGAAGAACAACGTGTGGCGTAGAGGTCACTGGATGAAGCTCATGTGCGTGAGGAATTGCAGCCCACGACACAAAGATCTTTGGAGGAAGCTTGTGTGCAAAAATAAGTACAATGTGCAGTGCAACAATTGATTGAAGAAGCTCACAGATAGACTGAGCTACAACACACTAAGCATAAATAATATGAAGAACAACGACGGGAGGAAGTGCAACACACAGTGTGTGCAAAAGTCTTACATGAACTAGGTCGCAAGGAAGAATATGAAGACCAAGTAAGTTATTTCTTACATTGTTGTTTGCGACTGCTGAATGATTTAGAAGTTGCAAGTAATTTCACTCAGATGTTAACTACTTTCATGAAGGAACAAGGAGTGGAGGCAACAATATCAGCTCCGCTTCCAAAAAGATATGTATGTCAGGTCAGCAAGCAAAAGTGTACTGGTTGAGCATTTAAGATGACAACAAAAATCGGTGGCTACGACATGGATAGAGTCATGTTGGATCTGGGTTTCGACATGAACATTTTGTCGAAGAAATCTTAGGAGGTGAAGGGTAAACCAAATTTGGTCTGATCACCCATCCAACTACAATTGGCGAATCAATACAAAATCCATCCAATCAACCGACTGGAATAGGTGGAAGTAAACATAGAAGGAGTAAAAACAGAGGCTGACTTTGAAATCATAGAAATTATGGATGAATATTATCCATATCCTGCATTACTTGGCATTGAATGGGCCTTTGATAATAATGTGGTGTTGAACTTGAAGAAGAGGGAGATGTCATTTGAAACAAACACCCTACACGTGGTTGCACCCCTAGATCCATATGAGGGTGACAAGTATAATGATCTAGTGGATGAGGAGGTGCAGAGCTTAGTCATTGAAAATATTTATAAGATCACAGGCCACAGGGAAGACTATGTCAACCCCACCACAGATGGAGAGTTAAGCTAGACAAGTGTCAAGTCTTATGAGACAGATTTTAAGGATGCCATGGGTATGTATCATAATAAGATCTACGAAGTTTCCACTCGCAAATGCACGAGGATAACAAAAGTAATGCGTTGTATTGGGTCTGAATTGTGCGATGCCCCGTGGTTTGATGGGATAAGGTCGATGGAGACATTTCTCATTTAGATGGAGAAAACCGTCCCCACGGAGTAGAGGCTTCAAGCCATGGATGCAATAGTTCGAGGGACACCTATGCAGTGGTGGGAAAAACACCACATGAATATTCAGAATTGGGCACATGTAGTTGAGTTAATAAAAGTTTGGTTTCGACCCATTGTTGACTTTGAACTGGGCAACTGATATAAAGGCACTAAGGATCCCGAAGAACACATTTCTTTTTGTGAACAATGTTGCACCTCTAAAAATATCCCTCGGACCCAATGCGTACATCAATTCGTCCACACGATGGGCATGGTCCTTGGAAGCTGATACATCCAAGAGGAACTCAAAAGACAAACAATTGAGTGGACCCATATGAGTTCCTAGTTATGTCTAACATTCAGCTTCATAGCAGATGATCTGACTCAAAGAGAGGCACTCCACCGCATTAAGGACTTTATTTTCCATTGACAACCAAAAGAATCCACACCCAGGATTTTATGTTTGTATCATTAGCTGGTGGAAAAACTCAAAGAAGCATTACATTGTTGGAAGATTGATGTTGACAATATTGATGATGATGACCCCCATGAAATCCAAATCAAAGAGTCGAAAGGAGAGGGTGCAATAAAGGGTAAGGTGACACAAATGGATGCACTAGACTATAATTGCTTAATTAAAACCAAGAAACATAATACTGACATTGAAGAAGCACCCAAAATGGCCAAAATTAGAGATTATTGGGATAAGGAGACGGTCAGTCAGGTTGTTGACCTCCTGAAGTTATATGAGGACTTGTTTTCTCGGATCTTTTCTGAGATGAAATGCATCACAAGATCATTGGGAGCCATGAAGATTCAACTCAAACCAATTTTCAAAACGGTCAAGAGGAGGCCTTATCGATTAAATTCCAAGTATAAGGAAAAGGTGCGCAAAGAACTAGATCGAATATTTGATGTGGGGATCATTGTCCCTATAGAGGAGTCTGAATGGATTAGTCGTATGGTGGTGCAACCTAATAAGATCGAGGATATTCGAATATGTGTTGATTTGAGGAGTCTCAATGCAACATGTGTCCAAGACCCTTTCCTGACACCCTTCACAAGTGGTTTCTCAGGATATCACCAGGTTCAAATCGCAGAGGGGGGTCATGCCAAAACCACCTTTGCGAGTGAATGAGAGTCATTTGCGTACACAATCATGCCCTTTGGCTTGAAGAATGCCCCTTGCAATCTTTTTCCTGGATAGCGGTCACAACTTTCAAGGATTTTATCTACAAGTTTCTTGAAGTATACTTGGATGATTGGATTTGTTCGGTTTGTTAAAGGAACACATGCAAGATATTCGATTAATGCTAGATCAATGTCACCAACTATAGATATCATTGAATCTAAAGAAATGCATTTTTTGTACACCCTTTGGTATATTGTTGGGCCACATCCCGTGTAAGGAAAAATTGCTCGTGGATATAGCTAAGATTTTTTTCATATTGGATATGGTGTCGCCTACTTCATTTCGTGATATGCTCGCCACTTTGGGTCATACAGGATACTATCAATGATTCATACGGAATTTTTCCCAGATTGCAGATCCGTTGGAAAAATTGTTGCTCAAGGATACTAAGAATGAGTGGACACCGGAATGCCAACAAACCTTGTATACCCTCAAACAAAAATTGGTTACTGCACCCATTCTGGATTTTCTTTATTGGTCAAAGCTCTTACATGTCCACATTGATGCTTCGTCTATTGTGTTGGGTGTCGTTCTTGCACATCCAGGGGAAGGCAACATTGATCACCGGGTATATTTTGCAAGTCGCAAGTTATTCAATGTTGAAATGAATTATATGATGACTGAGTGCAAGGGCTTGGACATGGTAGATACTTTACAAAAATTCCACCATCACTTGTTGGGGTCGACTTTCAAATTATTCACTGATCACTCTGCACTCAAGTATTTGGTAAACCAATCGTTGTTGGGTGGAAGAATTTGTTGTTGGTTGTTGCTTTTTCAAGAATTTGACTTCAAAGTTGTCATTAAGCTCGACAAACATAATGTTGGACCAGATCATTTGTCATGGATTAAGACTAGGGAAGCTCCTACGAATCTCGATGATGAGCTCCCCGATGTGAAACTCTTCCAGGTTAAAGTTGTGCCTCATCAATTGGCCGAAATCGTAGAATTTCTCATCACTATCCAGGCTCCCACTGGGTATACTTCGGTGCTGCATCATCAACTGGTGACTCGAAGTGTCGATTATCAATTGACTGTTGGACATTTGTATAAGTTGGGCGTAGATGACATCCCACGTCGGTGTGCTTTGGAACACGAACATGACTCCATCTTGTACGAGGCACATGAAGGTATTTCTCATGGCCACAATGTCAGTAAGGCTACCGCGCATAGGGCTTTGGTGGCCCTCTCTCTTTGCATATGCTAAAGACTACTGCAAACACTGCGACATATGTTAACGTGTTGGAAAGCCCTACTGAAGAGATGAGATTCCTTTATTCCCTGTAACCAAACTTGAGCCCTTAAACAAATCGAAAATATATTTTTTCTGGCCCATCAATCCTCCCGCACGTCATACTAGGGTATGCTACATTTATTACCATGAATACTTCACGAGGTGGGCCGAAGCAACTTCAATCAAAGATTGTACAACAAAAACAACGACGAGCTTCATTTTTAAGAATGTCATCACTCGATTTAGTTGTCCAAGGGTATTAATGAGTGGCCAGGGGTCACATTTTTTTAATGATACCATTCAACAACTCATGCAGGAGTTCATGATCCATCACCATAAGAGCACCCCTTATCACCCTTAAGGAAATGGAACAGTTAAGGTTTCTAATAAAATTTTAGAAGATGCTCTCACAAAAGTTCGTAATGTGCAGTGTGATGACTGGGATCAATGCATCTTCGCAATGTTATGGGCTTATCGAACAACATGCAAAAGGTTGACAAAGAACACATCATTCATACTAGTCTATGGCAAAGAAGCGGTCACCTCGCTCGAATTTGTTGTTCCTAGTCTTCGGGACTCCCTCATAACCTAGATAATCGATGATGAATGTCTTTAGTAGAGGTTATAATAGCCAATGGAACTAGATGAAGACCAAATGATGGTCGGGTTTAGCCAGGTGGCCATAAAAGGAAAGGCAGAAGGCATAGCACGACCGCAACATACGCCAAAAAAATCTCCAGCCTGGATCTTTAGTATTATTATATGACAATAAATATTTACACTATCCTAACAAGCTACACATGCATTGGTTCGGGCCTTTCCGGCTAGTCTACATCAGTGAAGCAGGTGTCGCCGAGCTAATAACCTTACAAGGATAGCCACTCAAGAGACTCATTAATGACAACATGTTGAAGGTGTACCATGGCCTACAAGGGTCAACCATCATTTAGCTTCTTGTATCCATTTTGAATGTGGGTAGAATAGGTTTAGTGTAGGTTGTACAACATGCAACACATCTCATAGTCAACATAATTTACTTTTGGACAACACAACATTTATATTAGGCATGCAGGTGGACTCAATAGATTGACAGTTGGTACAAATTTTCCAGATTTCCAAATCAGGTTGATACTTTGCAATAAGTACAAGGTCCAGGTTCAATCTGACAAGTCATGTGGTTTTTGGAGGAGTTCCTGGTGCTTTAGTTAAGTGAAAAGGCATGAAATACCATTTGGATAGTTCACACATGCCACGAGTACAAAGTTAGTTCTACCACCACATTCTCCAATATGCATCTCCAGTATGTTGAATTTGCAATCTCGATATCCCCATAAGCCACATTTCGCCGCCACATTCTACTTGTTCTTCAAGTCATCCCCTCCATCAAATATTTCTTTCTCCCCTTCGTCATCTTCCCCACCACATTCCCTCTATATATATTAACCCCCCCTGACACTCTCGATGGAGTAATTCTCCACGTCCCATTCCCTACCACCTCCATCGACGACTTCCTTCATCATTTATTTGGTATTTTCCCAACTCTCTCAACTTTCCTATGCTTTACCTCCTCCCCTGTCATGGCGTGGCTTAGCATATTGTCCATACTATGCTATTTACAATTCATTTGAGCATCTCAAGAGCCTAAATTTCAATTTTCATGAAGATTGTCAGTCTGTCGCCAGTTGCTCGGTAGAGGTCCTTCCCCCTTCTTTCCTAGTAGATATCAACTCAGTACTCCATAGTTCCCTAAACTATGTTTTGTACTCATGACTGTTCATGAGCTCTCTCATCCCACATCTAAGTGAAAAACTGCCATGTATCATCCCCTTTTTTGATAGGAAGGGACCATACTCAATGGTTCACCAACATACCTGCTCTCATCCATCATCATGGATCCTCCTCTAGAAGAAGTGAGCTTGGGGTGCACCCATCTATCCAATCTCATTTCCAATAACCCTACTCTCACATCTTGCCATGGATCCTCAACCCTTCATAAATAGACAGGTTGAGGCTATTGACTTGGCACAGTCTTCCCAACACATAAAGACAAGTAGAGAATGATACTCTCTCTTGATGAATCCTCACTTCTCTTTAGTGGTCGGTGTTTAATGGTGGGATTTAAATAGATCCCTTATTCACCTCCACAAGCACCAACGAAGGTCCTGGATCAAGCATTTGGACACTTGCACTCCAACTCCATCTTTCACAATGTGACCTGCTTCATTCCTTTTAGGACTTCGGTCATGTTGCAACTACAACCTGCATCGATGATTTTCTCTTACTCAATCCCAACCGCAAGCAGAACTTGTTTTGCAGAACGATGATTTTCTCTTACTCAAATTGTCTACCTTGATAACATGTAGCATTTAGCTCAAGGACGAGCCAAACAATAATGGTGGGGGCCTTTGGCACCCAAAGTTTTGGGTTTAGTTTTGCGCGCGCACACAAATGAAGTTGTGCGTGCTCATTTCAAAGTTTTTCACGCACATAAGAAAGTGCGTAAGGGGTGCGCGCAAGATCGAATTTTAACAGTGAGCGATAGGCCTAAAAGAGTATTGCATGTGCGTCGGTTCCAGTTTTTATGTGCACTTGAAATCAAGAAGAAGCATGCTGGAATCAAGAAAGGGGTCATCTGGAAATACTCTCGAATGATTACTGCCAACAACACAAGGGTTCGTGGAGCTAAAAAAAGATGAGCTACCAGGGTAGTTAATATTGCCCTGATTCCTGAAGGCTATGTGGACTGCAGGCATGTGCCAGAAGCGTGTGAGGTAGTTTTTTCGGTCAAGCGAGTGGAGTAGAGAAAAAAAAGACATAGCTCATGAGTAGAGAAAGCTATAAACGGAAGCAATGGTATCAGAAAGAGGGATAGCTAGATTTTTTAGAGGAGATTCATGTAGTCCTTAGTATCGAGCTTGCTTTGAGCCTATTGTAATATTGTAGTGATTTTGAATATACTTATGTGTGTGTTACATGTCTGAGTTCTGAGAGAAGGCACATTATGCAGTATGTTGTATTTCTAAGGATTTATGTAGAGAAGATATGAAATTCTATATATATATATATATATATATATTCTGTGTAATGCATGTCTCTGTTGTGATGGAATGACCATGGTAATAAAAATGAGTTAGTTCTGATCTATTCTTTGTTTATCATGTATGAGTTGGATATGTGTGTGTGTATTGTTTTACTTCTTAGTCCTAATAATTTTTCATATGTGTGTTGCATGAATGCTAGTCCCAATGGATCTTCGTGTGTTTAGCCTTCATCCCTATCATAAGACCTTATGATCTCTGTGATCCTATTTGCATCTCGGGTGAGACCTTTCTCGACCTTAGTCGAGGATTGATATGTTCGTGCTTTAGGGTTTTTGTTCGACAACTCTGGACGAACCCTGGGTCTAAAATCCCTAATGTTAATAAGGACGTGCACAAGTGTGGATCAAAATGTGTGCAACAAAAGAACATAGTGCATATACACAACTTAGAGTGCAACAAAATGCCTACATACGCGTCGCACAGGTCATACACGACGCATACAAGTCTGTACATGGGTAGTTTTAGTAGAAGGTTATTTTGCACGACATATTATAATATCTAAGGGATGGAAACAACAATTCTGAGAGTTTAAGATAGATAGGATGGAGCATCCAACTTGTTATCTTAGAAATCAAGAGTTACTTTGATTTTGAAGGAAAACCGTCTTTGGGAGATTGTTGACAAAGTAGTTCCTTCAACGATAGATAAGCGAGCATTGGTAGCTCACAAGAAGAAGTAGATCGGAGCCATGCAGGTGATCTTGGATGCAATGAAGGATCATTTGATTACTCACTTATCCGAGAAGAAGGCGACCAAGGAAATGTTTGATGGCTTGGTAAGTTTATTCCAGAGCGATAAATTGAACATGAAGATGATCTTAAGAAAGAAACTCAAATCAATGCAGATGTCTAGATATGATAATGTTACTAGCTAATTCACGAGGATCACTCAGGTACATGATCAACTTCTAGGTATTGGGGAGAAATTGGATGACATAGAACTTGTAAATGTGGCACTAAATGTTCTTCCAAAGTCTTGGGAACCATTTGTCAAGGGAGTCTGCACTCGAGAGAATATTCCAGATTTGCAAAGGCTTTGGGATGATTGTATCCAAGAAGAGACTCGACAGGGGTCTAAAGCCAAAAAGCAAGAATATGGAGAGGAGAACCTAGTTATGGTTAGTCAGGCAAATAAGATTAAAGGAAAAGGTTCCAAGGGTAACTGTGAGGGGGAATCATCATAGCCGAGGAAGAATGACTTGAGTAAAAACAAGTGCTTCACATGCCACAAGACTGGGCACTATGCATCACAATGTCTAGAGAAGAAGAAGGGGAAAGGGAAGACATTGACAACAAAATTAGCAGGGACATAGCTAGATGAGTTTGTGACAAAGTTTGAGAAGGACTTCTTGTTGGTCTCCTACCTCTCTACCAACACCAACACAAGGAGTGCTTGGTACTTAGAACATAGTGCATCTCATCATATGATAGAAGCATGGGATCTATTCAACAGTCCGACAGAGAAGGACTCAAGTACCCATATGGAGATTGGTGACAATGCCAAGTATGTAGTGAATGGGGGGGGGGGACTATCTTGTTTAAACTTGAGTCAGAAGGTTTGTTGGAGGACCAATATGTTCTTTATGTACAGAAATTGAAGAAGAATTTGCTCCCAGTCTTAGTTTTGGAGGACTGGGTTTTTGTTGTCATGTTCAAGAAAGGGAAAGTAATTATACGTCTAGAGGGAGCTAGCCTTGACACAACAATGAGCATTAGGGTTAGAGAGGACACACTATATAGGTTGTAGGAAAAAAAAATTCATGGGTCCAAGGGGATCTTGGATCTTATCCATTTAGAATGGACTGATGTCAGTGGTAGACGATGAGGAGAATAGGCTCCGAAGGGAGAACATAGTTGAGAGACTTCCAGTTCAAGGAGTCAACCTCCATATGCGAAGGATTATCTAGCCCCTTCCATCTCTGTTAGAATACCCAGTTGGTTTGAACTGACATCGAGGGATGCTCATGAGTAAGTTAAGGCTCCTAGGAGAACATTCAAGGAGAGAAGGCCTCCGAAGAAGTGATTTATGGTGCTAATGAGTAGCATAATTGATTCCAAGTCTTCCAATGTTTAGGAAGAAACATACCAACAGGTTTGGAGGGATTCCATGCGGCAGGATGATGTCCAGGACATTGTGCCAGGATCAGAGGGACAACCAGCTCTAGGTGGATCTTATAGAAGTTCCTTCCTCACTAAGAGAGAGTGTTGATGTTTGTAGCATCAGATAGGTACTTCCGCACATGTCTAAGTGTCTAGAAATGTGAAAGTTGTCTATAGCCTTCTACCTTAGCAATTCACTTTAATTAGAGGAATCATTAAAATAAAGTGTTTTTATTAATTATGCGAGTTTAATTTAATGAAATACTAAAGTTATTATCATTAGTGAATTAACTGAATCTTATCCATTGATCTCAAGTATTGTGATATTTAATCTCAACCATTAATCAATTTGAAGATCAGGGTTAGGGTATAACTCAATATTATAAAAGTAAGGCTAGGGTAAAGAAGGAGGTAGACACTTCATATGATCACATAATAGAGAGAGAGAGAGAGAGCGAAGAAGGAATTTTGTTCAAGGAGATATTGGATAGGTGAAGGACTTTCATATAGAGATCAATTTAGGTCATAGGAGAAGAGAGAACAGGGAAAGCTGCAGGAGGATCCAACAGATCGAAGCCGCAACATCAGGGTTGAGATGTAGACATTGAAAAGGTCACTCATGGTACGTATATATGCAGGCTACAATGCAGAAAAACGCGTACATACGAGGACTACAATAAGCCAAGGTGCGTACAGATCTAAGAAAGTTGGATGTACGGGGCCATACAACGAAGGTAGAGTTTCTAGGATTTGCAGGTGGTTTCTGTAGTTTCCAGTCATTGTTGAGTGGCCCATTTTCCTGGTAAGGGAGCCCTTTTAAGCTTTGATATCATTCCAATGATAAGATTTTTCGAAGGTCATAAATATTTATGTGTTTGGAATTAATTTCTTTGCTTCCACTATTTATTTTCGTTAATTATTTCAGTAAGTATATCTTATTTTGCGAGCTGCAAATCTAATTTACAAGAAGGAAATCACTAGCAAACAATTTATATAGGTGTTAGGATTAGAAAATTAATAGAAAGTCGCTTGTGCCTACAACACACCAATGGAAAAACTGAAGCATCCAGTACACTGTTGGAATATTGACAATGATGATGTGGATGAAGACGACCCCAGAGGAGTACATATCACTAAAACTAAGGGCGGATGCGTGGTTCAAGGGAAGGAATCTAATAACACCACGTCGAACTATGGCCACCCAATCAAGACAAATAAACATAATATCGTTGTAGAAGAGGTATCGAAGATGGCCATCATTGGCGATTATTGGGACCAGGAAACAATAACACAAGTGGTAGACTTGCTAAAAGAGTACAAATACCTCTTTCCCCAAAGCTTCTTAGAGATGAAAATAATCACAAGATCCCTCGGTTCCATGAAAAATTATCTAAATCTCGATGCTAAACCAATAAAGAGGAGATCCTATTACCTCAATCCCAAGTATAATGAAAAGGTACCCAAAGAGTTGTTTCAAATGTTCGATGCAAGGACCATTCCCCCGTGAAGGAATCATATTGGATTAGCTCGATGGTGGTACAACCAAAGAAGATATGTGACATAAGGATTTGTGTTGACATGTACGTTGTTGGGCCCATTGTTTTGATAAACAGAAGTTGCGCAAGCTATTTTGGAATCAGACAACCGACCAAAGGAAGGAACAGAAAGCAGAGAAAAAGGAATGCGCAACAAGAAACAATTAGAACATAAAATAGTTGGAAGGACAATGCAACACTAGTTTTGGGAGAAAGAGGTTGCAACCGAATCAAGAAGAGGAAAGAAATATCGGGTTCTCAACTAGCAAGTCTAGATAAATTATACATATATGGGATCAATATGATTGTAAAGGGTTACTGAGAGTTGTTGGGGGTTGCTAGAGTTGCTAGAGTCATTATTGTTACTGTTACTATTTTTATTAGCTAAGTCCCGAGTTCTGGGTTAGAAACTAGACTGATAATGTAATAGAGTCATGTAGTACAATAGTGTGTGAAAGAGAAAGGGACTAAGATAACCTTGTCTCACAATAGTAAAAAGCATTTGTTGATTGTCTTTTCCATGACCAAMTGTATCTGAGACTCAAGTTGATATTGCAATTTGAGAAGAAAACCCGTTATATGATAATACAATGGGAGACCCAAATTTTCTTGAAAATATCTTGTGTACTTAGTCTTATGAATATATTGAATGYTATGTTATATTTAATGTCTGATATGCTTAAATGGKTATAGCTTGCATAATGAATGCCATCACAACTCCGTTTCTCCATTCTCGGTTAGGAAATGTTCAAGACTGTAATAGGTTTAAGCTATCTTGCACAAGTACGATATGAATCTTGATGTTTTGGAGATATGTCTGAGTAGTCTCCTTACCCTTCCCTATCCTATTCATCTCGGTTGCATTTCAGATGAGACTTCTTCCCTCCTAGGAAGATGAAAATTCTAGCGGACTAGACTACATTGGTACCTTTTGTTGGTAACTTAAGAAGGACTTTGGTCTAATCACTTTTGCGCCAACAAAATGGTTATGTATGGTGGGACCTGTGCTTTAAAAGGGAACATGTAAGGAGAATGTTTTCGTGGATCTATAGATCTGATATTCGACAATGGTGGGAATGAAATTGTGATGCCTTTATATGGAAGGAAGAGGAGTTGCAAGGAAAAAGCGTGAATGCTACAAGAGATTCTATCTTTTACTCAAAAAGATCAAGTGACCAATATGAGATATTCTGGGTAAAATTCCTGGAAGAACTATTCCATTGGATAGATCATCTACAAGAAGATCCAGAATTCAAAGAATGCGTCAAGAAGACATGTACGTGGGACATAGAGAAGATCACAACACTTCATCAGTTGGATCACTAGATTACATGAGCAGTCAATTTATGGGTTAACACGAGTCTGGAAGGATATATCATTGAATTCATCGCTGAGAATCACTAATATTTTTCATGGGAAGAATAATTTTTCAAGAAAGGAGCACGCATGAGACTGTTGAGGGAAATTCCCCTGTGGATCAAAACATTCTTGATGGAGGAGGGGATGATAACTATTCCCTTGACTGAAATGGCAATGTAAACACCTACGCTTGGGGTAGGAACATGACCTAAGAAGGGGAAAGGGTTCTTTGACAGATGGGGGAAGATCAAGAAAAGAACACAAGAAATGAGCGAGCCTTGAAAAGAGCTGCCATAGTTGAGAAGTGGTGGCGCAGAAAGGTAAAGAAAGAAACAAATCAGTTAGAGGTGTTGCAGAAAGAAATCAGATCAAGAGGAACAGATGAAAGAGAGAAGGAAGAGTTGAGGAAGGAAAGAAGACAATAAAGATTGGCGAGTCTAAGATTATAGCAGAGAGAAGCACAAAGAGAAAGGAGTCCCTAGGTGAGTGGACGAGAAGAGGAGTGTGCAAAATCAAGGGAAGATGAAGCAGGTATGGATCTTGCAGAATACCAAGAAGATTCAATCCCGATATCAAGAAACATTGGGAATTAGGCAGAGAAGGCCGCTCTAGAGGAAGAAAACAAGAACCCCAAAATCAAAGGAACCCGCCCAGAAGTCAATGGGACTAGCCCTGAATCATCCATTCCCCAGGTGTCCTCTATACCCGTGGGAAGCTCTATACCACATACTTATGCTAGTTCTGTTCCATCGCATTTTGTTAGTCAGTCGCTGTCTGTAAGTGTAAATGTTGGGAGGATATTGGGATCCCCTAGCATATCGCAACCAGGGTCGTTAGGTTTCAGTCTAATAGGAACAATAAGACCCAAAATGGTTGGAAATATGGGAGGTTCGATCGCCCGATAGCCAGAGTTATAGGGTAAATGGGACGAGGATGTAGAGCAACATTGGTTCCTATGTGAAGCCATCTGGAGATCGAGAGGGACTCTCAATGCAAACAAGTTAGTATAGTTTCAGACTACCTTGAGGGGTCGTGCCCTCAAATGGTACATGAAGGCTATTGAACCACGGGTGCAAGGACAAGCGTTCACCTTTGCCCAATTTCATTTGAAGTTCAACGCCGAATTCAAACTACCTCAGTCAGAGCAACAAGCTCTCTCTAAGTTGCAGGAGATCCAATAAAGGGAAATAGAATCTGTCTCGGAGTATAGTTAGAAATTTAAAGACGCTATTGGAAGGTTGGTGCATCCAATTCACGAAGATCACCAGAGGGAGTGGTACATCCAAGGATTAATTCCTCTACTGTAAAAACAGATAACCACTTTAACAGACACCTTGGAACAACCGATGAAGATCGAAGCCATGGAAGGTTATCCTGGGAGTCTGAGGGTGACTAGGCCTCCAGTGGATGCAATTTTTTCGTAATACAGGGACAAATATCGGCGCTAATGGAGAAGATTCAAGAATTAACCATACCAATACCAGGATGACCTCAGGTTTGTTGCAAATGATTCTACATAGAAGGGAATTTGGAAAATGAACTTTTGCATATGAGGGTAATGGGACCTCCTCACAATCCGATGGGACCCTATCCAGAACCAACATGAGGAGTTGCACAAGTATCTGTGACTCCACCATTCCATGCACCACGGATATACCATACCTTTCCACACAATCAAACATCTCAGCAAGCTGAATATTGTGAGATTTGTTGGGCACATGGGAATGAGCCAAGGCAATGTCCTATCATGCAGAAGTATACAACTGCACCCAATACAATACATTGTGAATTCTGTGCATCTACAACACATGCTACAAATCAATGTAGAGCGTTGGACACACGTGCTGACAGATTAGATCGGACAACATTCAGAGTAAATGAAACCCCTTTTGGACCTGGAAGAGGCCATGGAAGTGGGGTTAGAGGTGGATTCAAAGGAGGAAGAAATGGAGGAAGAGGGAGAAGAAAATGTTACAATTGCAATGAGCAAGGTCACTTGGCCAAAGACTGCCCTCATTCAAGGCGTCCATGGTGCTCTCACTGCCGAAATAATGGGCATGCAACCGAAGATTTCCCAGAACTGATCGCGAAATGGGAGGATCGGGTTTGTCAATGATGAGTTAACTTCATATGATAGAAACTGAAAAGGGGTATCGAATGAAAGCTACCTAAAATCAACATCGTTACTCCCGGAGGATCAAAAACTGGGGCAGATGTAGACAATCAACCTAAGATTTAGAAAGTTGTTCCCAAGGATGACATGTATGACCCTTTGAAACAAAAGTTGCTCTTCAAAGATGCAATAGAAATATTCAAGAGTATCCTTACTTCAGAGATAATGGAGAATTCCCGTAAAGTCACCTTTCAACCTAAACTTGCGCAAGCCCCTGCCTCACCACCAGCAACTAGAAACTCTGTAATTCCAAAGAGACGCCCTGAGCAGTCTCAAAGCGTAATCAATCTCTGGTTTGAATTGTTCTTTGATATCCTAGGGGATGACCAACTTATAGAGAATTTGTGCAACACCCTGTACCTAATACTGGGAAATGAGGGAACCCCAGAAGCTAAAGTAAGGACCAACCTCCCTGAGAAGAATACCCAGAGAATACAAAGAAGAAAGGTGCGAACATGAAAATAATTTAGGTTAGAATCCCAGCTAGATGATTTTGAGATCAAAGATGCCATACTAGATTTTGGATCCGACGTCAACATCCAACCCAAAAAGACTCGGGAAGCTCTGGGAAAACCTCAATTAGTGTACTCACCCATCCAGTTGAGAATGGAAAACTAGTATTGCATTTTCCTAGTAGGAAGGTTGGAAAACATAGAATCAGATGTTGCGGGAGTTAAAACCATAACCAATTTCGAGGTAATTGAAATCATTGGAGATATGGATCCCTACGCTGGTATACTTGGAATTGATTGGGCATACGACAACTATGCTTTCATTGATATAAAGAGGGACACCATGACGTTTGAAGCGAATGGAATAAAAGTAATTCACCCCTTTGATTTGTATTTAGGGCCTAGATACACTCAACCAGTTGACAACAATATGGAATCAGATGCTCTTGACCAATTATACACCATAACAGTAGGAACGAGACCAGATTACATAAATCCCACTGGAGATGGATCGATAAGTTGGAGAAGCATACATTATGTTGACAAGGATTCAAAATTAACATTTGACAATTGGCAACAAGGCTCATATGAATGATTCTCAAGACGATGCACAACTGTCAGAGCAACGAGATGCATTGGAACTGAGATAAGAGAACACTCAACATATGATGGTACCTCAGAGGTACACAGTTTTCTTGCCAGCATGGAAGAGAAAATATCGACGAATCAAAGGATCTATGTTCTTGACTTAGCCTTAGAGGATACCCCCGCTAGAGGGTGGGCCACTCATAAAGCCTTGATTATGGAGTGGGAAGACATAAAACAAGCAATCCAATGTTGATTCTAAAGTATGGATCAACTGAAAGAAGAGATGAATATAGATTTTAAAGATGCGTAGTTGTTCGATGGACAGTTTGACCCAAAAGTGCATATTGAGCATTGCTTAAAACAATGACAAGTTACAGAAGTACCCTCTCACCTATGGGTTCATGTGTTTCTCCATTCACTGGGTCCAATCCCAAAAGCCTGGTACATGCATGAAGAGACCAGAAGACAAACAAGTTGTTGGCAGACCTTACAGGACCAATTTTGCAAGGACTTCTCCTTTACAACTAAGTACCCCGAGCTCAACATAGTCATTCAAAGAATCAAAGAAATACTTTTTATTGACATTTGCAAAAAGAGGCCAAACCCAATAGTATGTGTTGACCATGTTCAATTGCTTCAGTCTAGTCTGAGTCTTGAATACGATAAGATAGTTGTAGCTTGTTGCAAAGTTGATAAAGACCTAGAAAAACCCGATGACTTAGAAGAGCTTAGAAACTTAACTATTAAATAAACAAAGGTAGTAGAGAGATTCATGATACTATACCTAGTCACACATGTAGCTCCTACAACCATCCACTAAATTTGTGAAAAGTTAATATAGGGAGTACAAAGCATCCTAGGATAGCTTCCATAGGATATTACTGGGATGAGCAAACTATGAATGAAGCCCACAACCTGTTGCAAGAGTATGGGTACTTGTTCCCGAAAACGTCTTCAGAACTGAAAGGTATAATGTAAATGTTTTGAACCTGCACAGAATAGATCTAGCTAGAAAATACTACACACATTTGTAGAGAGAAATTGAGAAAGAAGAAGCAAGATAGAAAGAATGGAAGAATTCTCATTAACCGTATTCCTCACTCAAAAGAGTGAATAATTTACAATATATATAGAATAAATGAGTAACTAATGAGCCATAGTGGTGGTCTAGATTGATCTGGACACACACCAA
>ML785279.1:367549-383087 GCA_009831015.1 Picea engelmannii
GGTGACAAAACCAATGCAACATCTAAACTCAACTCAACTAGTCAAACTAAAGTGTCAACTGAAAGAGAATATTCTCCAGGTGGAATATTCTCCCCTAAAATATAGGAGACTGGATAATGACTAATAAACAAGGAATAACCTTATGAAAAATAAATCCTAGGTGTGTGTGAAGTAACTCCAACATATAAAAGTAGCCATGGGAGAAATGAAAATCGAGTTAAAACCCGACTCAAAACCTGTGAAGCACAGACCATACCACCTTAATCCTAAAATAAAAGAGAAGGTCAAGAAGGAAGTAAGAAAAATGTTTGCGACAAGACTTATCTTCCCAATTGAAGAAGCAGAGTGGTTTATCCCCATAGTTATCCGGAGCAAGAAGGATACATAAGACATTCGAGTCTATGTGGACTACAAAATTCTGAATTCTACATGCGTGCATGATTCATTTCCAACACCTTTCAGTGACAAAGTGTTAGATCAGGTTGCAGGAAGATTATGAATCTTATTCGTTTACAGACGGATTCTCAGGATATCACCAAGTCAAAATTTCAAAGGAAGAGAAGAAGAAGACCACATTCATAACTGAATGGGGGTCATTCACATACAACGTAATGACCTTTGGCTTAAAGAATGCCCTTGCAGTCTTCTCTTGGATCGTGATAGCAACATTTCGAGAGTTCATCCATAAGTTTGTAGAGGTCTACATGGACGATTGTATGATATACAACTTGTTAAAGGAACATGTAGGGATAATCCCATTAATGTTTGATAGATGTCCTGAATTGCAGATATCTCTGAATCTAAGAAAGTGCATCTTATGCGTACCACATGGAAATCTGCTAGGCCATATCATATGCTAGGAAGGATTCTTGGTAGACCTAGCTAAAGTTTCGGTCATTCTGAACATGCCACCACCTATAAGTGCTAAATTGTTGCGCTCTACACTTGGACATACAGGATATTATCGCAGGTTGATCAAAAGATATGCAACTATCACCACACCTCTAGAAAAATTGTTGAAGATGTCCGAAATATTTCGGTGGACACTAGAATGTGACAAAGCGTTCAACATCCTCAAAGAAAAACAAAGTACTGCACCTATCTTGATATTTCCCAATTGGGAAATTCAATTTCATGTACATGTGGACGCATCAGGTATTGCCCTGGGAGCCATTTTAGCGCAACCATGGGAAGGAAATATGGACCACCCTATCTATTTTTCCAATAGAAAACTTTCGCAAGCTGAACGAAACAACACAACCACTAAAACAAAAGGTCTAGCTATGATTTATGCATTACAAAAGTTTAGACACTACTTGTTAGGCTCTCATTTCAAATTTTTTACTGACCACTTTGCGTTGAAGTACCTATTTAATAAACTGATACTTGAAGGAAGGATTTGCAGGTGGCTACTACTCTTTCAGGAGTTTTCATTTGAAGTAATTGTAAAACCTGGAAGATGCAATGTAGGTCCAGATCACCTTTCTAGGTTGGAATTAGGGGAAACTGGTGGAGCAGTAGATGATCAGCTCCCAGATGCGTACCTATTCCGAATTGAGGCCATCCGAGAGTATCTTGAAGATATTGTTGTCTTCCTTAGTACATGGACCTGCCCAGAAACTTACTCTGCATCCCAAAAACGACATATGGTGGTTCGTGCAACAGACTATCAACTAATTGCAGGACAACTTTACAAATTGGGACTAGACAACATCCTTAGGAGATGTGTCTTGAACTATCAAAGGCAAGATATCCTGTGGGAGGACATGTTGGAGGTAAAGCTACTACATAGAAGGTACTTCAAGCTGGATTATGGTGGGCTACGTTATTTAAAGACACTAAAGAGTATGCTGGATCTTGTGACACCTGCCAAAGACTAGGAAATCCATCACACATAGATGGATTACCCCTTCATCTAGTTCGATCGCTTCAGGCATTTGAGAAGTGGGTTGTTGACTTTATTGGACCAATCAACTGTGAGCTAAGCATTCAAAGTCTAGATACATCATTACCGCAACAGATTACCTCACAAGATGGGATGAAGCAAAGGCACTTCAATATTGTTCGACAGATACAACTGCTAGATTTATCTTCGAAAACGTCATTACTCGGTTTGGATACTGTAGAAGCCTAACTAGTGATCAAGGTAGTCACTTTATCAGCAACACAATTACAAAATTGACACCATAATTCCTTGTGATACACCACAAGAGAAGTCCCTACCATCCACAAGATAACGGTACAATGGAGGCATTCAATAAAATTCTGGAAAGAGGACTGACAAAAGTATGTTGTGCAAACAGGGAAGACTAGGATGATAGAGATCCAATAGTCTTGTGGGCTTACGAGACTACCATAAAGAAGCTAC
This sequence comes from Picea engelmannii, assembly GCA_009831015.1. Lineage (NCBI taxonomy): Eukaryota > Viridiplantae > Streptophyta > Pinopsida > Pinales > Pinaceae > Picea > Picea engelmannii. Next base: position 369,918 of record ML785279.1, read on the forward strand.
ACAGGTATACCCCATTTCAGTTGGTTTATGGGAAATAAGTTGTTGTACCCGTAGAGTTTATCATCCCTAGTCTCTATATAGCACATGATACACACATGACAGATGACGAATCGGTTGTGCAAAGGATTGCAGACTTGCAAGAACTTGAGGAAGCAAGATTTCTAGCAGATTTTCATCAGTCGGTTGAGAAAGCTAGACATAAATATTGGCATGTCAGGCACATTAAGTTCAAAATATTTACACAAGGGGATAAGGTACTACTCTACGACAACTAGTATTAGAAGCATCTAGGCAAGTTGCAAATGCATTGGTTGGGTCCATTCATAGTTGCGGAAATCCAACATTCTGGTGCAGTCAAGCTAGCGCAACTGGACGGTATCCTTCGACCAGGTTGGGTGAATGGCACCCACCTAAAACCCTACATTTCTCATGGTTGAACCAAAGGACTGTTGCTCCAGTCCAAGGGAGCTTGTATAGTATTTAGATTTTAATTTTTTGTAATTTCTTTATTTCAGTTAATAACGTTGGAGTGTGCATAGTGGCGCAACGACATATGCTTTTTTTTCGTCTGAGTGTTCCTTCTGTGCAGAAACGCTTACTTGGCCGCCCATGGTCGAAAGAGTCACCCTTAAATTAAATGAAGTCATTAAACATGACAGAGACCCCCATTGTGGTCGGAGGGGGGTGAATCTGAACTGTATCACAACCCACGTACCACCTGCATCATGTCTAATCATACCATTTATGGTAGCTACAATAATTCGTTAGAATGTTTCATCAAGCCATAAAGGCATGATATGCGTGGATGCCATCGATATCCCTGCGAAGATTCTCAACCATTAAAATGGTAAGCCCCTCAGGTCGACCACGTCCTTGTTAATCCGTTATTAACGCCTAGATCACCTTAGGGATTTTTACCCCGTTATCAGTCTCGTCAAACGTCGAAGTCTAAGATTGCGTTGATGGCTTAATGATGAGTGTGTTTATGAGTAATTACAAAACTCTCCAGTTATCCCATTTATAAGATCTTGCGAACCCACGGGAGAGACTTATTGTTTACCTCAACTATATTTTGTTTTGCACTATCTGCACCCTTGTCTCATCTGTGAAATCCTCCGCTCCCCAATCTCGAGCCCGACCTCAACTCAACTAGTATAGTTTTCCAGTAATCCAGAGCCAACATGCCGAGAGTAACATGAGGTCGAAGTTCATATCCGAAAGAATAAATTCCAGACGAATCGTGTGATCCCTGGGTCGAGGTCATGGGCGAAGTCAAGGGGAAGACTGAGCAAGTAAAACTCCTCGACCTTGACCTGACGGACCAAGTATTGTTTCCTCAGATGAATATTAGCGTGTTATGGGACTTGGCTCCATATGCAATGGGAGGCATGCAATTTTTTCGAAATCCAGACTTCATCAACTTGTTTAATTCCACCATCATGCAACTCAGGGATCTACCGGTCTTCAGAACCACTGGTGCAGTTGCGCGGTGCACCAAGTTTCTGATCAGTCCGGTGCATGACAAGAGCTTATGGATCGATAAGCGATATCCAATTCAGGCATAGGACATCCAAGAACTCACTAGATTGTTCCTTGAGGGCGAATATGTATCGAAAGGATTTCAAGGCCCAAGTAAGCATGGGAAAAAGAAGGGCAAAGTAATCCTATATGAGAAATTCCATACCCAGAGAGGCAGACACACAACCAAAATTGAGCCAATTTTACCAGAGATGGTCCAGACAGCCTCCTACGTGACCGCAAGTAAGCTTATGCACTCGTACTATAAGGGCRAATGTACTCTAGACGCTCTCTTAGTAGYGAACGTTTGCACAAACAGAACAATGTTTAACCTTGTTCATTGCATTTGCAATGTGGAAATGGTGGTCACCCACAGGAAGACAACTGACACCTGCAGATAAGGGTCGCCTATCAAAAATGTTYGAACCTTGGCATTCAAGGTTGGACTCATAGAACATGGAGTTTAACAACACAACCTTCTTGACGTGGTACAATCGGCTCATAGATGCAACTCAAAGGTTGCACATACCACATGAGTTGTTAAATTTGAACACAAGGAACATAACATTTGCGTTAAATCACCATTATACTTTTGTATGGCCGAGGGATGCGAAGCTTGAAGACTTCCACACGAGGCCGCTACCCTTCTATCGAGACGAAGAAGCCTTTGACAAAGAAGTCGTGTCATTGAACGACGTTAAGCGCAACCCTCGCAAATCAGGTATGCACTACCTCTTGCCACCAGAGCTTCTGAAGAATAAGGGGTAGGAAGAACAAGCAAGGTCGAGTTTCGACACAACAAAGAATAAGCAAAAAGTTCAAATGCCGACAAGTTCGGAAGAAGAAGAGGATGAGAAACCCCTGGAGCAGAAGAAGAGGACATTTTGAGTGTTTCCGTAACCCCCAGAACATGTCGTCCTATCAGGAAGGGATGTGAATGAGATCATCATTGCTGCGTTTATAGGGGATGTCTCAGTCAAGAAACCTCGAATGAGGGTTTCCCCTACCAAAGTTATAAATCCACAACCCATATCCATGGCTCTACCTTGCACCAGGGCCACCACTTGCACTGCCCAGACTATGATTAACATCATAGATGACCTTGAGCGAGACACCAGTGCATACACAATCCTCATTACCGATCAAGTGCCATCACCACTACAAGGTACCTCCATTCTCTCCCAACCCACTTCGCTCGAACCAATGCAACTGGAATTCCCCGAACCATCCAATAACGTGGAAGAACCCATTACCTTGACTATTGCATCCTTGATCCAGCCAGACGTTCCAACTATAGCCATCCCGGTCACTCTGCCTTCGACAAAAAGTCAGCAACCATAAGTCCCACTACCTACTCCAATTCCGCAAGTTCCAGTCACCCAGAGTCCTCTCTCAACAATCAGTGTTGAGATTCCAATTATCAAAAGCGAGACTCCAGAAGTTTTGTTACATACAGAGACAAGAACATAGCCGGTTCAGACAGAACCCCAAACACTATCAGGACAGAGCACAACATTGTTGAAGGAACAACTAGAGCCAATACTCGAGAATCCGCAACAATGTGCAGAGTTACTACAACTTTGCTTGGAAAAGACATAGGTTCTCTCTCTACTTCCAATAGCTATGAAGACCAGGCTTGCACAACAATTGGAAGGCCCATCAATAGGAGAAGAAGAAATGGAGACACCCTCTGAACACTCCATGGCTAGCAGACTGACGCTTCAAGATAGACTACCCCTAGACGCTAGTCTTACATCTGGCGAGATCGCTCATTTTCCAACGCCGCAACTAGTAGGCCTCATCAGAGCCACTGCCAACCAGTTAGAGAATGTGATCCAATAGGAAGAAAGGGAAGCTAACTTCTGGAATCAAGAAGGACTTTTGGAGCAAACAAAAATAATGTAAGAAGAGAAATTAAAGATTCAAGCAAAGTAGAAAGTCGAAAAAGTAAAGGAAAAATTAATAGAAGCTTGAACTACATTAAGAAAGACAGCTCCTCAGTTACCAGAATCCAGCGCAACATATGAGCCAACCGAGCATAATGAATTGGTTCAGGTCACTTGGATTGAGCTTGCCGCAAGAGCCAAAAATCTCGAAATGCAATTGCGGGAAACCAAACTAAAAGATGAACTACAACCCCACAAGCTAAAGGAACAATTGGAAAAGGTTGCTCTGGAAGGAAACAACGCCAGGATAACATTGCACAAAAAGACTGCAGAGTGCACTACAACTTTCAAAGAGATCAGTGATTAGATGGGAGTCATCTCATGACACAACCAGAAATTGGAGGACTTGTTCTCAAAGATCCAATCCCTCAATGAGTAAGCAACCAAACCCCTAAATCCACTGAAACAACAAACAAAATTTGATGAAATTCAACAAGTCAATAATGATCTGAATGCACTATTTGAAGCTCAGACAATGGAAAAGAAATAAATCCGAGAGTTTCGACCAGTCATCCAAGTCGCCTACCTACATATACATCAAGTGGACGCTATTCCTGACTCATAATGGAATTCCCTTGTTGCATCCAAACCAAAGGAGTTCACCACAGGCACAACTTGACAATTTGTTGCAGAATCTTCAATGCTTTTTAGGAAGTGGTAGGACAAAGTTGAGAACTCCCAAGACATCAGGAAGAAAACCCTAGAACTGGTACCTGAATTGGGCCCTTCGTTTGTAGAAGCTAAAGCATAAATAGTCCAATCTGGATGTGGAAGCAACGTGGAACCAAAAGTCAAGGATAAACAACAAGCCAACCTAGAGACCGCAGAAGAGCTAAAGACTTGACTCGGGGTGAGTCAAGGATTGTGGTCAGAGCTTGTTGGGCCCTTCGTTTTGATAAACAGAAGTTGTACAAGATATTTTGGAATTGGACAGCCGACCAAAGGAAGGAACTGAAATCGGAGAAAAAGCAATGCGCGACAAGAAAAAGTTAGAACAAAAAACAATTGGAAGGACAACACAACACTAGTTTTGGGAGAAAGAGGTTACAACTGAATCAAGAAGAAGAAAGAAGTCTCTGGTTCTCAACTAGAAAGCCTGGATCATATTATTTATATAGGGGATAAATATGATTGTAAAGGATTTTTTACGGTTGTTGGGGGTTGCTAAAGTTGATAGAGTCATTATTGTTACGATTACTGTTGTTATTAGCTAACTCTTGAGTTATGGGTTAGAAACCAAACTGATAATGTAATAGAGTCATGTAGTAATATAGTGTTAGAAAGAGCAAGGGGCTGAGATAACGTTGTCTCATAGTAGTACAAAGCATTTGCTGATTGTATTTGGCATGACCAAGTGTATATGAGACTTAAGCTGATATTGTAATTTGAGAAGAAAACCTGTTATATGATAATACAGTGAGAGACCCAATTTTTCTTGAAATATCTTGTGTACTTAGTCTTCTCAATATATTGAATGTTATGTTATCTTTCATGTATGATATGCTTAAAAGGTTATAGCTTGCATAATGAATGCAATCACAACTCTGTTTCTCCATTCTTGGTTGAGAAATGTTCAGGACTGCAATAGGTTTAATCTATCTTGCGTATGTACGATATGAATCTTGATGTTTCAGAGATCTGTCTGAGTATTCTCCTTACCCTTCCCTATCCTATTCATCTCGGTTGTGCTTCTGGTGAGACTTCTTCCCTCCCAGGAAGATGAAAATTCTGGCGCATTAGACTACATCGGTACCTTTTGTTGGTAACTTGAGAAGGACCCTGGTCTGATCACTTTTGCGCCAACATGTGCCTTAAATGCAACCTACATACACAATCTATTCCCCTCACCATTTATTGATGAAGTATTGGAAAATGTGGGTGGACGTGAGGCTTACTCCTTCATGGATGGCTTCTCAGGCTATCACTAGGTGTGAATTGTGGAAGAATATAAAGCTAAGATAATGTTTATGATCTAACGTGGCTCATTTTCTTACATAATCATGTCCTTCGGGTTGAAGAATGCACAAGCGGTATTTTCCAGGATTGTGGTCACAACATTTAAGGATTTCATCCATATGTTCATTGAGGTGTACCTAGATGATTAGATCATGTTTGTTGGCCCTTGGGTATGGAAGTAAGTGAAGGTTAAAGCAGAAAAGATGAAATGCGAGCTACGCTGAAGACACAGTAACTGATACTGGGTTGAAGTGAGCAGAAGAGCAGAAAAGATGGTGTGAAGTAAGAGAAAGCAAGTCGTTGGACGAGGAGATCGAGGATGACAGATCAACAAGGAAGACAGATTGTGGACAACTCAACAAGCAGAAAAATCCACTATTGGATGCTTTGGAGCACCACACGAGAAGGAAGGAAAGACAGGCTAGCGAAGCCCTGAAAACGCGGTTCAAGTTGACCTAGGGTTTAGACACCTAGGGTTTTGGTATCTAGGGTTTTAACACTTAGTTTTCAACCTAAGGATGTCTGAGAGCTATTGTAATGTATAAATAAAGGTCTAAAGGACCTGGGATGGATTGGTGCTAGGTTGGTTGAGATTTCATTATTATTGTGAGATTGAGTGAATATTATTGTGTGAGAGAGAAGTGTCGAGTGAGAGGGCCTTCTGTATTGTAAGATCTTCAGCTGGGTGTGAAGATCAACCCTGCAGCTGGGTGCGCAAGGAGAGAGAGAGAGAGAGAGAGAGAGAGAGAGAGAGAGAGATCTGCAAGTTAAGAGCGCATATAAGAACTGCATGATTTCATATTAATATATTATAAAGTACATTTTTGTGGATGTATCCCTAGAGAGAGGGTGAACCACATATATCTTGTGTTATGTGTGATTGATGTTGGGTTCTTTGTCATTTGATATGTTTCTATTGTGATAGTGTGTTAGATCTAAGATATAACTTGCGTAGTAGGCCTAAGGAAGATCAATAATACTAGGTTACTATGTGTAGTTTCTTTGAATCCATTTTTGATTTCCTCTAGTTGTAGACACCTGTGTCCTGCAACCCCCTATTGCTACTTCGGGTGAGACTGCATCTACTTCACAAGTGTTGCTGAAAGGGCCAGTAGTTAGGGCTTGTCGGTGCGCTCTTGGAGCTGAACCCTGGGTTTTCCCCTGTGCCAACAAATGGTTTCGTTGCTGGGAAAGGAATCTTCTTGATGGAATATCAAGGTGGTTTCCATCAAAGACAGAGATTCAGAAGTGGATAGAGGATGAAGAAAATGACTTCGATGAATCCCAGAACAAGAACCCTAATCTTAGTACAGAAGATTGGTTGGGAAGATATATCTTTACTGATATACACGAGATTTTCTTTGGAAGAATTTATCAGGAGTTATACGAGTGGCTAGCTAGGTTAGCAGACACCCAATTTGAGATCAGATCTAGACCACCTGTGGTTTGGATGTCGACGTTGATCAAGAAGGTCAAGAGAGTTGATAACGTTGTGTCAAGAGCAGTAGATCATTGGTTCGATAACACCATTGGAGGGTATATCACCAAGTTTGTTATTGACAAAGTAGAGTCATATAGCCAAGATGAGAGGTATTTCTTTAAGGGACCCCGAGGAAAATTTCTACACTTTTTGAAGTTGAAGATCAAGATGTTATTGCATGAGAAGAACATCTTCAATAGTTGGTCGGATTGGAAAAGGCTAATGTTCAAGAACTCGGACAACGACAGTGACACAGAGGTTGGACATACGTGCAGTGGGAGAGCGTTGATAGAAGTCCCTCTTGTGAACCTGTTTAAGCAAAAATACGGAGACAAGGGTTTCTACAATGGAGAAGAGGCAGATCTGAGAGACAAAGAGCATTCAAAATCCGCTAGGGAGGAAGAAGGGAAAGATGAAGAACCTCGTCGGGAAGAGCCAGAAACCTCAGGAATTGCACCAACTATTGAAGTAAGTACTATTATTCCTCTTGTTGTTTCAACAACATTAAGCAATCAGAGTAGTTAGAGTCACCAGAGCACTCTGAGCACTGTCACTAGAAATCCACTACATACTCAATCAGGAAACCTAGGAAGACCTATGTCAGATGAGATGGGGTTACCCACCTTTAGAGGAGATGAATCTGAAGATCCTAATCAACATTGGTTTTTATGTGAAGTTGTATGGAGTATTAAGAATATCACCAACGAAGTTGTTAAACGAGCTCAACTCAGTACTACCCTAAGAGATTGCGCACTGAGTTGGTACATGAAATTTGTCCAAGGAACTGCACCGAAACCACTAAATTTCATTAACACTGCGCTAATTGCTGAATTCAAGAAACCCAAGTCAGAGTCGCAGTGCATTACAGAGCTAAAAGAAATCAAGCAGAGAATAGCTTAACTTGTGTGGGAGTTTGATCAGAGATTTAAGACTTTGACAGGCCATTTGAGTTTTCAGATCCCGGATGAGAAAAACAAGGAATGGTTCATTCCTACCCTCTTACCGCACATCAAAGTTCCTCTGATGTAAAAAAAGATTGCTTCGCAGGCTGAGGCGTTGGATATCGTCATGAAGTTAGAATCAACCCCTATGGGAGAATTCATCCCATGTATGAGTCAAATCTTGAGTCAGCTAACTAGTTTATCTCTACAGGTCGAAGATATGAAGAAAGACAAGGGAAAAGATAAAAGAGAAGACATTTGGTGTATCAGATGCAAATCAGAAGGCCATGACAAAGAACACTGTCCCTTATTTCATGAATACTTGGCCTCTGGAGCCCCGAGACCTTTGAAGCAAGTTACCCTACCCTAGTGTGAGGTATGTAGAAATCGACATCACTCTGGTGAATGTTACTATCTGCAAAAATATGTCCAGACACCCACAAATATGTTTTGCATGTTCTGTAAGTCGGTAGCACATGATGATAGGGATTGTAGGGCTTATGACCTCATGCATGAAAGGTCGAGGGATATATACAAAATTCAAGGCAAAGTACAACAAGAAGGAAACATTGCGCAGTATAATTCCCCAGGAAGAGGAAACTTCAACCCTCGCGGTGGATTCAGAGGAAGAGGCAGAGGAGGAGGTATGGGTCGAGGTCGAGGACAGATCATCTGTTACAACTACGCGCAGCTAGGACACTTAGCAAGGGACTGCCAGAACCCTTGTACCACTTGCAGCTATTGCAGCTCATTCGAACATGTTATCGAAGATTGTCCTATGCTACTAGCCAAACTTTAGGAGAGACGAGGATCTCAGGAGAACCCGCAAGTGAAACTGATATACGCTGAACCTCGTGGAGAGGACCCTAGAGTCACTATTATCACTAGAGGAGGCATTGTTATAGGAGAAGAAAAAGTGACCCAATGAAAGAATACAGAAGAATCACAAGTCAGGAAAGCTACAGAGAAGACACAAGTTTTTGATGCAAAGAAAGAAAAACAAATATTTGAGGAGGTAAGAAAATAATTCGGGAGAGACCAAGGTTCTTCATAGAAGACATGAATAGAAGTAAGAGAATGTGGAATGCCTCTGGCATTCGACCAGTCTGCTCTGCCAGGAGAAGGAAAAGAGGTAAGCAACCTCATGGAATTCTTATATACTTGTATTAAGTTGGTTCAGGATGAAAGCGTTGCACAAGAGCTACAAAATTTAATCAGACAATACGAATTAGGAAAGATAGATCCCTTGATGAATAGAGAAGTACACCAAGTCTCTAAAAAGAGAAGGAAAAATAAGGAACTACTACACCTGAATGCTCAAATTGGAGAGTATGATATAGACTATGTAGTCCTCAACTTAGGGTCGAAGGTCAATGTCATGATGAAGCAGACCTGGGCACTGATGAGAAAACCTAAGTTGATCTACTCCCCTATCAGGCTTAGGATGGCTAATCGACAAGTTGTAAGCACCTTTTTGAATATTGGAACATGTCCCCGTGGACATCAATGAAGTAAGGACATTTGTAGACTTCGAGGTGATTGAGATAGTTGATGATAGTTGTCCTTACCCTACGCTGTTAGGAATTGATTGGGCTTTCAATAATTCCACTGTGGTTGATTTAAAGAAAAGAAGAATGACGTTTGAAGGAGATGGCCTTAGGGTCATTGCACCTTTGGATCCTGACGAAGGTTAGAGATACACATAACCCATCAGGGAAAAAGACCGCGCATATGACCTAGAAAACATATACAAATTAACAGCCAGACAACAAGATTACATTAATCCTATGGAAAATGGGAACCTAAGCTGGCGAAGTGACAACGCATGTTCATCAGATTCAGAAGAAGCACTGGAAAACTAGCAGAAAAAAAATGTACGAAGTATCTACTAAGAGATGTGCTAGATTAACCAGAGAAGTTCATTGGATCGACACAACAGTAAGTAACTTGCCCACCTTTGATAGTCTAAATCATTTAGAAGCTTTCTTGTTGGAATTTGAAGAAATTGTACCAATACAACAAAGATTGTTGGCAATGGATGAGGCCCTGGAAGCAACTCCAACAAGATGGTGGGGGACACACAAAAACAACATTACAGACTGGATACAATGTTGCACTTTGATGACAACACAGTTTTCAGAGCAAGTAGAAGGTTGTGAAGTCAGGTACATAGGTCAAAGTTGTCCGAAGGACCATGTGTGAAGTTGCGAGGAAGCCTGGAGCAACATTCCTCAAGAGAAATGGATGCACAAATTCATCAACTCGCTGGACACAACCCCTATCAATTGGTACCTACAAGCAGAATCGTGCCTCGTCACTGCAGATTGGGAAGGTATGACTCATAACTTTGTAACTACCTTTTTATTTGAAAGCCAATATCCTACAATGGATCAAGCATTACAGACCGTAAGACAAAAAGTATTTGAGGAGGCACCTAGCCTCCCTTTGGAACAAGAAGAGGACGGATGGATTGTGCCTCTCCAGAAACTGCAACGCTATTACAATATCAATGCTGACGAAGACGATGATCCGAGGAAGGTGAACATCGTCGAAATAGAAGGACAGAGAGACATAGAAGGACCAGGAGTTGAACTACCTTTTAGTGGACAACTGATCAAGATCAAGAAATTCAATATTGGAGCAGAGAAAACACTGAAGCTTGCAAATGTTAGAGATTATTGGGATGCCACTACTATTGACAAGATCACAGAGTTACTGCATGAATATCAAGACTTGTTTCCAACCAAGTTTATTGATATGAAGGGAATTAAAGGTCCCATGGGAGAGATGAGAATCCCTTTGAAACCAGATGCAAGGCCAGTCAAACAAAGACCCTACAGATTGAATCCCAAATATAAGGAGAAAGTGAAGATTGAACTTGATAGAATGCTGGAAGTAGGAATCATAGAACCTGTTGAAGAGTCAAAGTGGATTAGCCCTATGGTGGTGCAAGATAAGAAGACAGAAGAAATCAGGATCTGTGTAGATCTCAGAAAGCTTAACGATACCTGTTTGCATGACCCATTCCCTACGCCATTCACTGACGAAGTGTTATATAATGTAGGAGGACAAGAGGTATATTCTTTTACAGATGGATTTTCAGGATACCATGAGATCCAGATTGCCAAGGAAGATCGCCATAAGACCACATTTGCAACAGAATGGGAATCCTACCAGTATACAGTGATGTCGTTTGGATTGAAGAATTCCCCAACCATCTTTTCCAGGGTGGTGGTCGAAGCGTTCAAGGAGTTTCTACATAAATTCCTTGAAGCATATTTTGATGATTGGATTGTTTTTATCTTATTAAAAAATCATATTGAATGTTTAAGACTAATGTTGGATAAGTGAAGACAGTGTCAGATTGTCTTAAACCCGAAGAAGTGCATCTTCTTTTCACCATTTGGAGTGTTGTTAGGTCATATTGTGTGTAAGCAGGGACTGTTGGTAGACCCATCTAAGATTGCCATTATAGTTGATCTTCCCCCTCCTATTTCAGTCAAACAGTTGCGCACTGCGCTGGGACACACTGGATACTACTTGAAGTTCATTAAAAGCTATGCATAGATCACAACACCCATGGAGAAGCTTTTGAAGAAAGACTGTCAGTTTAATTGGACAGAAGAATGCCAACAGAGCTTCAACACACTGAAACAAAAAATGGAATACTGTGCCTATTCTGGTTTTCCTAGATCGGAGCAAGCAATTTCACGTGCATGTCGATGCATCTTCTATTCCATTAGGAGTTGTGTTAGCTCAACCGGGAACTGGAGACATTGACCACCCGTTAGCCTTTGCTAACAGGAATCTATCAACAACTGAAATTAATTACACCACCACTGAGAGAGAAGGGTTATCCATGGTGTATGCGCTGTAGAAGTTTTGCCACTACTTGTTGTGAGGACACTTTAAAATGTTTACTGATCACTCCGCATTGAAATACCTAGTCAACAAGCCAGTGTTGGGGGGGAGAATATGCAGATGGCTTATGCTATTTCAGGAATATGATTTTGAGATTGTGGTTAAGCCAGGAAGAATGAACAAAGTTCCTAACCACTTGTCGAGGTTGGAACATGGAGAAGAGCCTACTAGTTTGGAGGATACACTGTCAGATGCACAGTTGCTGGCCATTAGAAAGATTGATGATCACTTTGCAAAGATAGTCCAGTTCCTGTCAACATGAATGGCACCGAGTGAATATACAATCACCCATAAGAAGCAGCTGGTAGTGCGTGCTGCAGACTTTTCACTTATAGTTGGACAACTATACAAGATGGGACCTGATGAGATATTGAGGAGGTGTGTTATGGAGATAGAGCGACCGTTGATCCTCGCAGAAGCTCATGAAGGCATCGCAGGAGGACACTACGTAGGGAAAGCAACGACGCAAAAGGTTCTTAGAGCTGGCCTCTGGTGGCCTACCCTACACAGAGATGCTAAGGACTATTACAGAACATGTGATGTATTTCAAAGAGTTGGGAAATCATCCATAAGAGATGAAATGACTTTAGTACTGCAACTAACCATACAAGCATTTGAGAAATGGGCCATTGATTTCGTGGGACCTATAAACCCACCAGGGAAGCGCACAGGAGCCAGATACATAATCACTGCGACATAGTACTAGACCAGATGGGCCAAAGAAAGAGCAGTTAAGGACTGTAGTGAAACTACAGCTGCACGCTTCATATTTGATGACATTATAACTAGGTTTGGATGCCTGAAGATCCTTATGAGCAATCGAGGCACACATTTCATCAATAAGACCGTTGAAGCCTTGACTGAGGAATTTGTTGTCCAGCATCAGAAGAGCACACCCTACCATCCACAAGCAAATGGGACAGTCGAAGCATTCAACAAGATCTTGGAGACAACACTGGCCAAGATTTGTAGTGTGAACATGGATGACTAGGATTTAAGAGTACCAACAGTACTATGGGCCTATAGAACCACTTGCAAGAAGCTAACAATGAAGACCCTCTTTAAGTTGGTTTATGGTCTCGAAGCAGTAGTCCCGATGGAATATTTGGTCCCAATCTTAAGAATCACAACCTTTACATATATGAATGACACTGGCACTGTTCAAGAGAGGCTTACGCAGTTGGTTGAACTAGAAGAAGACAAATTTATTGCAAGATTGCATCAGCAGGTACATAAGGAAAGAGAAAAGGCTTACCATGAGAGACACATCAAGAAGAAGGCATTTAAGAAAGGCGATTCGGTACTGGTATATGACAGTAAGTTCATGAAGCATCCAGGAAAGTTCAAAACGCATTGGCTTGGGCCATATGAGGTTGTCTATGTTACAGAAGGAGGAGTTGCGCAGTTG
>ML785279.1:383957-415748 GCA_009831015.1 Picea engelmannii
ACCTAGGGTTTTTGTATCTAGGGTTTTGACACTTAGGTTTCAACCTAAGGATGTCCGAGAGCTATTGCAATGTATAAATAAAGGTCTAAAGGACCTGGGATGGGTTGGTGCTAGGTTGGTTGAGAGTTCATTGTTATTGTGAGATTGAGTGAATACTACTGTGTGAGAGAGAAGTGTCGAGTGAGAGGGCATTATGTATTGTAAGATCTTCAGCTGGGTGCGAAGATCAACCCTGTAGCTGGATGTGCAGGGAGGAGAGAGAGAGAGAGAGAGATCTACAAGCTAAGAGCACAGATAAGAACTGTATGATTTCATCTTAATATATTATAAAGCATAGTTCTATGGACATATCCCTAGAGAGAGGGTGAACCACGTATATCTTGTGTTATGTGTGATTGATGTTGGGTTCTTTGTCATTTTATATTCTTCTATTGTGATAGTGTGTTAGATCTAAGATATAACTTTCGCAGTAGGCCTGTGGAAGATCAAGAATACTAGGTTACTATGTGTAGTTTCTTTGAATCCATTTTGCATTTCCTCTGGTTGTAGACACCTATGTCCTGCAACCCCCTATTGCTACTTCGGGTAAGACTGCATCTGCTTCGCAGGTGTTGCCGAAAGGGCTAGTAGTTAGGGCTTGTTGGTGCACTCTTGGAGCTGAACCCTAGGTCTTCCCCTGTGCCAACAATGTTCAACCTACAACATATCCAAGCCTTAATATTGATGCTAGATAGGTGATGCCAGCTACAGATTTCCTTGAACTTGAAGAAATGTATATTTTATACATCATTGGAGAAGTTGCTCGGACGCGTCAGACATGTGGTATGCAAGAAGGGGTTGTTGGTCAATCAAGAGAAGATTGTTGCAATACTAGACATGTTATCTCCCACATAAATCATAAAACTATGCACCACATTGGGCCACACAGGGTATTATAGGCGATTCATTCAGAGTTACACGAAGGTTGTTGCACTGTTGGAGAAGCTATTGCAGATAGATACAAAGTATTTGTGGACACAAGAATGTCAGGAGGCATTGAATAAATTGAAGGAAAAGTTGGTAACAACGTCGATATAAGTATCTCCAGATTGGACAAAGATATTCCATGTTCATGTAGAAATGTCATCCATTGCACTAGACGTCGTACCACGCAACTCGACAAAGGGAACATTGATCATCTAGTTTATTTTTCCAGCCGTAAGTTGTCCAACTCTGAAAAGAATTATACAATGATGGAGCACGAGGGTCTAGCTATGGTATAATTCTTTTAGAAGTTTTGACACTACTTATTAGGCACTCCATTCAAGTTTTTTACTCACCATTCGATGTATTTAGTCAACAAGCTAGTGTTGGGGCAGAGAATATGTTGATGAATTTCACTCTTCTAGGAGTTTGAGTTTGAAGTGGTCGTGAAACCAAGAAAACACAATGTAGGACCAGACCACCTTTCTAGGATCGACCCAAGGAGAAGTAGGTCACAACTTAGACGATCAACTTCTCAATGCACATCTATGCAGAGATGAGGTAGTGCAGGACCAACCTGTCGAGATTGCAATGTACCTCACAATAGGACAAGTATCATATGGTTATACCCAAACAAAATATCTCCAATTGGTGACCCATAGTGCCAACTATCAACTAATTGTCTGGCACCTATATAAGCTTGGCACCAATGAAATCCTATTCAAGTGCGTCTTAATCCATGAACCAGCCATGATATTGTATGAGGTTCATGAAGGTGTTGCAAGGGGGACATAACACTAGTAAATAAGTGATGCACAAGGTAATACATGTAGGTTTATGGTGGTCGTCATTATTTGCAAACGCAAAGGAATATTGCAAACTGTGTGACATTTGCTAGTGAATCAAGAAACCCTATTCACAATATGAACTGCCATTATTCTCGATCATAGCATTAAAACCGTTTGAAAAGTGGGTTATTGACTTCATGGGACCAATTAGTTCGCCTATGCACTGGACAAGTGCGCGCTACATCATTACCACCAAATAATACCTAACACGATGGTCAGAAGTTGCACCCGTAAAATATTGTACTCTAGAAATAGTCACACACTTCATCTTTGAGAACGTGATCATAAGGTTTGGTTGCCCAAGAGTTTTGATGAGCGATCAGGGCACACACTTCTTGAAAGACACTATCCATGTGCTCACCCAAGATTTTATGATCCACCACGAAAATAACACCTTGTATCACCCACACGTTAATGGTACAATTGAAGCATTCAATAAGATACTAGAGCATTCCCTAACCAAGGTTTGTAATGTGCAATGTGATGACTAGGATCAATGTATTCCAGTGGTACTATGGGCATATATAATGACATCTAAGCGGTTGACTAAGCTTACAACCTTCAGGTTGGTACATGGAAAATAAGTCATCATGCCCTTAGAATTTGTTGTTCCAAGTTTGCGTATCACCCCCGCCACACAGATGTCCGATGAACAATCACTTCAACAATGGTTGGGTGTCCTTATAAAACTAGAAGAGGACCGACTCATGGAGGGTTACAACCAAATGGTCGAAAAAAAGAGAAAAGAAAAACATGACACGACCGTAACATTCCACACAAACTTCTACAACCCGGTTCTTTAGTGTTACTATATGACAATAAATTCCTCAAACACCCTGGAAAGTTGTGCATGTGCTATTTAGGCCCATTTCACCTAGTGTACATTAGTGTTAAAGCAATATTTTCCTCACCACATGCAACTTGCTCAGAAGGCCTTTTCCATTTCCCTATTGTTATAACCCTAAATTGCACCACACATGCTTACCTGGCATCAAGCCAACTCATATCCCTTCTTTGCCAAAACTCTGCTGAACAACTCTTTGAAAATCCTCCTGAATCAAGGCCCACGTGCCCTAACTCATTACTGCACGCGTGTACACACTGGCTAACCCAAAACAACCTGCGTGGACCGACAAAAGCATGAAAAAAGAAAAGTTGCCGACGGAACAAAAAGCTATGGGTGAGTTAACTGAAACTCCCGGCCATGCATGGTCGAGGGTTCGTCCAAAAACCTAGCTCCTTCTAGCCTATAAAATAAGGGGTAGGGGTACCATTTGGAGGAGGAAAAAATATAGCAAAGAAACTCTGCCCATTTACGTATTCCATTGTCCCAACCCTTTAGCCTTTCCTAATGCCAAAGGAGATTTAAAGCAAAGCAGTTGAAGGACATAAGAAGAGGAACCCAGGATCAGGTTCAAGGAGCGGTGGCCAGTTTCAACTTTTGTAAGTTGACTCATTTTAAGTAATAAAGAGAATGCTTTTCCCATCCCAATTCATGAACTTTCTATGGTTTGATTAGTTTATGTTTGATTTCTAACCCGTGAGTATATAAGTAGTATGCATGCATAGTTGTTGCTCGTCTTGAATGCAGGTCAGCTTTGGAAGGAGCATTGTGAACAAGTAATCAAGCACAATGGAGGATCAACATCAAACGTCGGTAACAAGGTAGGTGGATATTTCCATGCATTTACTAAGAAAAGGGGATTTAAATTTAGGGATGTAGGTAGAATGTAATTTCTATTCGGTCATATTTGCATGCAAAGTCTGAACTCTATTTGCTAGTCCGTAGGGTGTTTTTCCCCAACAACACCTATGCAAACTTGAAGTCCCTTTTTGCAATTCCCAGAGCTAAAAATTGTATTTTTCCACATATATGTGCCCTAATAGCTATACAAGATTCGTATACGCAGGTTGCACCATTACAACCCACGTACATCGAGTTTTGTACCCAAAATTAAAAAATGGTGTCGGGTTTCCATGTCATGTCACATGATCCATGATCTTTGACCTTCCATATACTGACAACATTCTGACTTGACCCTTTAGTTCCATTTGAAGGCTATAAATGGGCCATATCCAAGTTGTGGAAAAGAGGAGAAGAATTCAACTTTGAGAGAAAAGTTACTCTGGATAAATTATTCACTTCATATTGAGTCTGCATCCCTTTGTCCTTTTACGTCTGAACACATTGTTCAGCCCCCAAGCTCTTCCTTATTTGATGGAGAACCTCACTGTCTCTCTTATATGAGATTTCGTTTAGTGGAGGATCGAAGTGGTGGAGGCTTAATTGGTAGGGACTTAGTTTCTCGGTTTTGAGATGTGCCGACATAGAAGTTTGTCATTCATATACTTTTGTTGTTCATGTTTTAATAGAAATACTCTTTTCTCGTCCAATTAATGTCTTGCAAATATTTGAATTGTTATTCCATGGGCGTATTTCTTATGAATATTGATGGATTATGCTATTATATGTGCTAACTTTATATATTATCACCATATGATTGTGTATCTTTGTTTTTGAGGACAAGTGGCAGGTATATAGCTTTGAGTCAAGTGCTCAACGATGGACTTCATGGAACGTCTGGATGAGGTAGGCTCTTTATCTTGTCTTGTTAGCATGTTTGTTTATATAACATACTTGAGATTAGAGTTGATTTATGTAGTCATTTCCGTCTATTGTGGTTTACCCCATGCCATAGAGTGATTTTCCTCATAACAAAATTGGCGACCATACTGGGGATAAAATCTTCTTTTCGGGGTTTGGAGTGTTTTTCTCCTTTGATTGCTCTTAGTTATCTTGAGTTTTTTTTTTTCGTCTGATAGCTTGACAATCTCTTTTGATTTTGAGTCTGAGTTTCTTGGCCTTATCCTTAACCTGGTAGTGTTTTAATACATATACATGGGTTTTCCCTTGACATACGTGTACATACGTGAGTCGTCGTTCTACAGGGAGTGTACATACGCGGTGTTCTCCTGAACAATCGTGCACATCATCCTTTTTTGCTTGATTGCTAAGTTTGATGTTTGTTGGGTAAGTGTTGATGGTTGATGAGTCTTCTTAGGTTTCTGTCATAACTGTTAAGTTCCTTCAGAGTGATAGGAAACCTTTCTTTGGTTGAATTTTTGGGCGGTTTTTTCTTTCTCGTCATCTTTTTCATTGGTTGTCCTTGCATCTTGGGCTGGGTGTTTGCTTCTTGATATCCTGCTTGGTTTGTCTCTTTTTGCTTATAGTAGGGCCTATATATCAAGTTGTTGTTCAGTCCTTGCATTTTCATTTCCTTATATTGAAAATACAAAAAATATACATTTTGCATTGTTGGCATTTGATCTTTTGGGTTCTTGTCGTTGATCTTAGTACATGAATGGAAAGATTGCATCTTATTTGAAATTGTAGAATTGAATTGAAAGTTGCATTTTGAAAAGCTTATGATTTATTGAGAATTGAAGTTAGGACTTTTCATTATATTCATATTCATTTCTTTTACTTGCTGAGTGATAACATCATCAGTTTCACGACCGCACCTTTTGAGTAAACAAAGCCACTAAAAGTAACGTTGATAAATTTAAAATTGTTTAGAAACAATTTTATTTTTCAGGGTGCATAAACTAGCTTAAGATTTAGAGCCTTGGAATAGGATTTTGTGAGTAAAATTCTCCAAGGATATTAAACTCAACATATGTGTCTGAATAAGGGAGTGGTGAAATGCATTATATAACTGGTGACGTCAGGAGGCTCCACTCGCATCGGAGTTAAGCACGAGGTTGCATGAAGTTGGTTGAGGAGATATCCCTCCAATACCTTCTTAGTGTCAGAGATATTTCTGGGGATCTATTTGTATATGAGGGTCTTGCTAGTACCTTTACCTCTGTGAGAGGCGATGCTTTCAATATTTTAGGCTTTGCTACACTACCCATACGGTGGACCCAACTTACGACTGTTCACCTGCGCATTGGTTATATCGTGGTGACTTAGTTGCTTGGCATAGGTAGCCACATAGGTTACTTGCAGGGGTTATTTTGAAATTGCCCAGGGTCAGATAAGGGTCGGACAAAACACAACATTTATGGAGGGTTACCTATCCGGGGGGATCTGAGTGGCTGGTTGTTAATCCCACAAGGGCCCTTATAACTAATTATGATACCTCCAATCTTTTGAAGGGAGTCTCAAGCCCCTCTTTGGTGAGGCATACCTACTTTAGCGAGGGATGCCCCTTTCAACCACTTTATCTTGTTTGTGTGCATATTGGCATTTTGTTTATTTTGGTGTGCTCTTTGATTGTTAGTTGGCCTTAGGATTTATTTTTATATCTCAAGTCTTGAGTCATTGTGGAGCCAGACCAATTTCCTTGCAAGTCTCACCATTCGTTAAAGTTACCACCACATCTTGAGTCTTTTCCTTCTAAAAGGTGTAAAGTTATCAAACGTGGTACACACACCTCCACCTACCAGACTTGTGGTCATACAAGTATGAGTACTGAGTCAAGTCAAAAATATACTGGGAGTCCTTCGACTCCCACACCTACCATAGTTAATGGAACTCCTTCGACACCTTCAACCACCATGGTTGTAGTGCCAAAGGTTCCCGTCATCACTCATGTCCGACCTATAGTTAATACTCAACCCATAGTCACAAACACTCTTGGGTCTCTTTTTCATTCGTCGGGCTACAATACTCAGTCCATCCCTACAACCTCTAGCCCTTTTTCTTATGGTATGCTGAATTTCACATCACAATTTTCATCCTCTAGTTGAGCATCTAATATGAATACTAGTATTGGACTTGGGGTCATGGCTCCTCCGCATACTCCATTCTCGTTTGGCAGTGCTCATATTCCCCAAACGAATCCTACGATTGGAATCCTACCTCCTTTTCACCTCGAGTCTAATCCTAGTCTTAATTCTCCTAGATGGAGTAGTCAACCAGGCAGACAAGTTGTTGCTTATGTTCTGTCCTTTACACCTACCTCCTCTGCACCAATTCTGAACAACACATTTGGCATAACGAATCCACCTCTATCCTCCGTATTCCCATCCGGAGGAGGTAATTTTCACACTTTGGGAAACCCCCAACCTGGAGCTACTACAGTTGGGGGAAATATTTACAATCCTCATCATAACATTCCTACTGGAATGGTGCCCAACCAACCCTTCATGAATCAGTCCGGAGGGGAGTTTTACAATCCTGGACATGGCCATGGTGCATACCAGAACCCTGGATGGGTTGTGATTCCCCTGCAATAATCTTTCTCGAGGGCTTGGGGCAAGATGCTGCAACCACATCTCCCTTTTCTAGCCATGCTCAATTTGCCAGACTTGTCAAGATTAATGAATGACCCGGTGCGTCATGACCCGACATGGCCCCCCGTCCCCACTAAACTTCCTTCGGATATTCCGAAATTCGAGGGCAAGAATGCGAGGATCCTGGTGATCACGTCACTACTTTTCATCTTTGGTGCTCTTATAATTCCCTTAACGATGATTCTATTCGTTTAAGATTGTTTCAATGCACCCTCACTGGGGTCGCAGTGAAATGGTACATAGATCTACTAGGGGGTGTACAAAACTTTTAATCAAATGGTTTTAGTCTTCCTCAACCACTTCCAATTGCCGGTTTGTTACGATGTTGACATAGAACTTCTGTCGGGCTTCTTCCAGAACGAATCCACCCATATCTCAGATCACATCCAAGACTGGCGTAGATGGAAGAGGTTGATCAAGGCCTACATTCCTCCAAAGTTCCTGTTGGAATGGTTCCTTAAGTCTTAACAACCTTATATTTCAAAGGATGTTTCTACATCCGAAGTTACATCTCAGGAAGAAGCAATTTTTAAAGTCCAGTAGTTAGATCTTATATATGCTCAGTCTCGGATGTTATACAAAATTCTTCCGGACGCACTGAGGTAAATCTGCGACCCTAGACAAAAGCACAGGCCTCATGTCGATGACATTGTAGGCTCCACAAATGTTAAATCTGCAGACTTGGTGATAAGACAGTTGAAAGATTTGTCTCTAAACTAGTCTATAGGAGGACAAGCTTCGTCTATGTCCTCCACTCCCACTCAGTCGACGGATGTACATTCTGTGCAGTCGTCGACCAACCCGAATGGTAATCAATAACCAAGAGGGAATAAAAGGAAAGGACATGGTAATAATCGTAAGGGTGGAAGGAATAATAATAGTAATAAACCCAAGGACGATGCTAATAATGATAGATTGAAGGTTAATGTTGGTGAGGGAAAGAAAGAGAAGCAAAAGGTCAAATTCCCTTGTAAGATTTGTATCGATGATCACCTTACCCACTTGTTCCCCAAACTCACGAAAGTTGTGAGGCTTTTATCTCTACCGCCCGCTGTGTTGACTAATCCTTTTCCACATAATCAACACATGGCCTTGAGATCCTCTAATGCCGAAAATGCGGTGAGTGGAAGTCAAAACCCAGCGGTGCAAGAAAGTGACCGTCTATGCATAAATATGGTCAAGTCGTAGATCAATGTAGCCACTAAGTCTCACGATTACAGTTCTTCACAAGTTGTCCCAGGTCTAGAGTCTCCCCCTCCTCCGGAGATGCCTTTATAGATAAAAAAACCAGAGCCTCCGCCTCATATTCTGAAGGGAGTACTCAAACACTCTACCCACAACCCTAATGTTATAGTTATCCATAAATACTCTATTGTTGAGGATCTGGGTCAAACCCTTTACGCGATGTCAGCTCTAGAGGTACTCCAAATGTGTCCTTCACATAGGAATTCCTTGTTATATGTGTTAGGAGCTCTAGAACCCTACGACTCTAAGGATATCAATTTTGATGTCACAAATGTGAAGCCTCGCTTTCCTTACCACGTGGTCTTTCAAATCCATATGCATTAGTCAAAGTATACCGTCAAACGTACTGTTATTGATGAAGGCGCTGCAACATGCATGATGTCCCTGACCTGTTGGAAAGCCATTGGCTCTCCAACCCTCTCTCAATCTCCGACCATGTTGACCGCATTTGATTGTCGTTCTTTCCATCCCCACCATATTCTTCCCGCCTTTCCGATCCATTTAGGTGAGAAGACAGTGGAGGT
Source organism: Picea engelmannii (assembly GCA_009831015.1). NCBI lineage: Eukaryota > Viridiplantae > Streptophyta > Pinopsida > Pinales > Pinaceae > Picea > Picea engelmannii. The sequence continues at coordinate 392,836 of ML785279.1, forward strand.
GGATGTCGAGGTGGTTGATGCACCCCTTGACTATACTTTATTACTAGGGCGCAACTGGACTTATGCTATGACTGCAGTCGTATCGTCTGTGTTCTGTACTTTATGTTTTCCTCAAGATGAGAAAAATGTGACGATCGATCAATTGTCCTTTGCGTACGCTAGCCCTAATGCATTAGTTGGACCGTCGATCCTCGTGATTGACAATTCTCAGCTGACAACTGAGAATATTGGTGTCAAAATTTATTCATCCCTTATGGGTACCTTTGACTTCGTGGCACCAATTCATCATATCTATGCCATGTCCAGTAAGTCGACTTCGTCAATGAGGTCCGTTCCTTTCTACATTTCGTATTTTAATGATCCTTGGACCCTACCTTCCCCTTACTACCCCTAGGAAAATGGACAAGTAGAGGCCATGAACAAGTCTCTCAAGACCATTTTGCAAAAAACTATCATCCAGAGCAAATTTGATTGGCATCTCATGCTTTACCCTGCGCTTTGGGCATACCGAACCTTGGTTAAGACTTCCACCGTTTTTTCTACTTTTCAGTTAGTACACGGTGTGGAGTCTATTATTCCTATTGAATGTGAAATCCCTTCTCTTAGAATGGTAATCAAGCTCCTACATGACACTTCCGAGCTCGCAGAATGCCTCGTACGCCTAGAGAGACTAGATGAGCAGCGTCGAGATGCCTCTACGTCTATCAAAGTGAATAAACGAAGTGTGAAGGTCCAATGTGATAAGTCTGTCTATCCTCAGTAGTACACTGAGGGTGACGTGGTCCTCTTATATGACCAAGCCAAAGAACCACTGGGGGAAGGCAAGTTCAACCCCATGTGGCACGATCCTTATATCGTGCGATGTGTCTTAGAAAAAGGAGCCTACAAATTAGAATATTATGAAGGGAATATGTTGGTTGATACCAGGAATGGGTTCTAGTTGAAAATATATTACGCTTGAGCCCCAATATTGGGTGTAACTCTTTGTACTAATGTATTTTAGTATATATATATATATATTCCTTTGTGTCATTGGCTTTCTTATCGAGTTTTCCCTTAGTTGGCAGATGTCAACGGAGTCGTCAGTTTACTTAGGATTCGCAGACAGTGCTAGTCGTCATACACGAAACTTGGCTTATGTTGCTTGGGTCGTTTACTCACCCGAGGGTCAACTGGTGTCTTTAGGTGGCATTTGTCTAGGGACATCAACGAATAATGTGGAAGAATATAGCGATGTTATAGAGCTTTTACGTTATGTCGTTTCACATGGTATTCGTTCTTTTGAAGTTCGTCTGGAATCCCAGTTAGTAGTATGTCAATTGAACGACAATTACCGTGTGCGAGACCCTACTATGCTCTAACGATTCCTACGTGTACGACTTTTGGAGCAACATTTTGATTTTATTACTTATCATCACATACCTAGAAGTTCTAATTATGTATCTGATGCATACACTAATTTTTTTTAGATTGGCATTTGTCACATAACTAAAGCAAAGAAAACACATTCACCAATGTACACATTGTAATATAAGTAAAGCCGAAGACCAATGTTTTTTATATTTCATTTTTCCAAAAATATGGTGTCATAGTAGAAAATTGGGGCTCACACCCTCAAAATACATATACAGCCGATCAATACAATAACCATGACATCTACGCCTATGGCGCTGGATGTGTGTCATGATAACATAGTACGACGTTTGCAAGACGTCAAAAGAGTCACACCCAAGCATGGGGAGCACCTACCACCTGTCATTGCATTGCCTTTGGTAGATCCTCTACCTGAACCATTAGAATTCTTTGCATCAAATGAGACAAGTTATCCTGAACATTTTGAAGCACTCTTTCAGCGTCTCCTCCCGCTAGCTCATCCCTCGATGCCTTCGCCGGTGTTGTGGGAGTCCATTTGGACGTCGTGGACCCACATATACGTAACATACATGTTTAAGTTAGTACTTGACATCATCCAAAAAAAAAATTGTTTCTATTTTACAAAAATACAAAAAAAAATGAAATATTCATTTTTTTTGTCATACCTATGACTCCATAGGCGGAACCTGGTGGTAATGGCATGTTTGGATCTCCTCTGAAGTCGATCCCTACATATGGGTAGTCGTCCAGATTTATCACCTGTCGACACCACTAGAAGAAAAACTCATCGTTGTAGGGTGCTGGTACCCTACCACCCCCCAACTGCCTCATCACCTCGGTCCATCGTGCCATGGCTAGATCACTAAGTCCATGCAAAACAATATCAACTTTAGGGCCCAAACTTGGAACCTCCTCGAAGAAAAAACTACATAAGATAAACATAAACCCGAAGTTCCTCTTTCTACCTTGTTTGCAGTCTATTAGCCGGCTCTTCATGTTGACCAATAGTGAGGTGCACTAGTCGTAAACCATGGGTCACAAGCACTCCACCGAGTAGAACATAAGTGGCCTTGATTCCTGATGCAATGAGGTTGACCCTATGATCTGTGTCAACACTAGGACAATGATCTTGAGACTTAGGTTGTTGATCGCTCTGATCGAGAGTTGGCTCCCTACCTTCTCGGTCCCTGCAACACAGTGAGTGGCTATGTGGTCCTCTATATTCATGCCACTCCCAGCTCCCCAGGCTTTGAAGTTAACCACCTCACCCTGACGTGATAATCCTGTCAGAAAGTATATGTCCTCAATTTCAATCCTCAATGGTTGCCCATCGAGGTTGAAGGCCTTTGTATTTGGATCCCAGTAGTACACCATCATCTGGAGCAGTCTCACTTGAGCCCTCGTGCCTTTGAGAGCCCAAAATTTATATATCCCACATCTTCTTAATGCCATTTGGGCCCTTGGATCTCTCTCTACTACAACATCAACTTCTTCATGCTCTCTTTCTCTCCACTCTAGCACCATCCTGCAAGTTTAAAATCAATTTTTTAGTCAATACCATTTTAAAAATTCAACTCACGGACTTGTACATGAGCTACAGTTTACACATTCGTGTGTAGGGCTGCATATACATTGTTTGTTTTGATAACAATAACGTATAGGGTTGGGTATACTCGACTTGATGATCTATAGCTCGCGTATACCCTAGTTTCGAATTTACGCCTTAAAATACTCAAGAATTGAAGCCTAAATTAAAATTTTAAACCAATAGAAAAGAAGAGAAGGGTAAGAAGACTTACTTGGTCCAGACGATTGTCAATTCCATCACTCGTATCTCCCACAATCGACAGTTGAAGATCAGGGGAAATTTGGTCCAAAATGCACTATTTGGGTAAAAAATACAAATGATATGGTGAATTGTTTTTTTTTTTTACTATTTATATCAAAAAAGTTACCTACTTTTCATAGTTTTGCTTAAGTTTTTACCTAAATGCACTAATAGTGCAGTGGAGGGAGTTGTTTTGTCCGGGGATTCTTGCAGTTCTAGTGTTTTGCCACTCGTTCGTGACTTTGGCAGGTATATTTCTTTGACCAACATATAGTATAGGTCGTCCATCCATTCTTGCATTTTTCATTATCCTATGACTGTGATCCATATGGCTTAGGTACGAACCCATTTATTAGTGACACATACCCTCCTTATTGCTAATAGAAGTGTCATTAGTAAATGGTAGAGGCTTACCAAACATGGGTGCCCTAGTTAGAACCTTTGTGCCATTTGGTTCCCATGCAAAGATCTCTTTCGTAGGATCAAGATTCCCCTATAACTAATATGACTTTGCGTTTGAACCTCATTTCTTACTCATCAGCATGCTGACTTGTACCTATGGGACTCCCATGAGTCTTGTTTAAGCTCTTTTCCGACTCTCTCAAAAAGCGAAAAGATTGTCGAGTGAACTTGTCTCTTTCACACTCGTAAATTGGATTTGAAAGGACGTCTATTTGGTGTAAGTTTAACCCTTTTTCAGACCAAGTAGACTAATTTCAGAAAAATGAATACTCTAGTCACTAGTGGCTAGAAGAGTTCTCTTGGGTATTGTTTTATAATTTTTCGGGCTTAGGGGACTAAATTTACGAAAAAGGACATTCTTTGGAGTTAAGTTGTAATTGCATCTCATTCTCTTGCAGTATTGAGTGATCCGAAAATGATCTTTTTAAATGACTGTGGTTGAGTTATTAATTGCATGTGTTAATTAACCATTTATGGAGCTAAACCAAAGAGGATGAATTTAATGAAGAAACATAACAGCCACAAAACATTATACAGATCTGAACTGAAGTAATAAGAACAACAAACCATAACAAGAGAAGTGATAACGGAGTTCGACACAAAATTGCCTACGTCTCCAGTCCTTTGTCTCAGTGGAGGAGGCTTCTTTATTAATTCTTCAATGCTTGAAAATTACAATAAAAGTACATTAAATGGACTCCATTATGATCTCACTGTGTTCTTCCCGACCTTAGAAATCCAACACAACTGACGACACTGAAAAATACTGAGTGCAGCTCCCAGAAATGGCTCGCAAAGGTCTCCTCCTCAACAACTTCCCTGCATAAAAATGGCTTTGGCTTGGCTTTGCTTCAACATAACTCTACTCTAGCTGTCCTCCCATGGCCTCAAATAGGCCTAGTTTATATAGATCTAGAGTTGGTTATCATTCCCCAACTTCCTCCCAAAATCTGGGCTCAAAAAGAGCCCAATATCCCCCATAAATGGGCCAAATCCTCCATTAACATGCATAAAAATCAATAAAATCCACTAAACATTGGGTAAAAACCCACATTATACATAAATTTGGGCTTAATCCCCCAAAATGTGGCACACACCCCTCAAATAGTGGTCATATGCACTAAAAATTGCCAAGCGCTAGCCCAAAGGGCTAAGCGTTGGCCCTTTAGTCGCGATAGCACCTGGTTTTGGGGCGCAATGCATGGGATCAAGGCTCTAACACCCCGCGCCTTAATGGATAATCCCTCCGCAATCAACAGTCACATGGTGAAATGGTTAGAACCGTGCCCCAAACTGCGCCCAATGGATAGTTAGACAGTGGCACCCGCGCCCTTGGTTATATGAAGTGTCAATCGACCACGGGCTGGGGCTTAGCCCCAGCCCCCTCCGCGGAAAACTTTAATACATTACACTTTATTTAAAATAAAGTGGCTTATAATTCATAAGAACCATTGTGGCACGTTGGCAATTTGGTCATTCCTAAGGCGTAGGTTCTCTCTGTTGGAGGTCACGAGGTCAAATCCTTTGAACTCCAAAAATGTTTTACACTTCCATTGACATCTCTTCATTGGCCTGAAAAATGCCACATGTCAACATGTGATTGGTCCATGTCACTGTCCAGTCACCCTGCTGCCACATGTCACTATGCCGATGTCAGCATGGTGATGTCATGCTGACGTCATCATTGACATTTGCCAGTTTCACTGTTGACTTTTTAGTTGTTTGGGAATCTTATCAGAGTGCGATAACTCTAGCATACAGAGCCTGTTTGAGAAAGTAAATATATGGCCATAATCAACGCGATGAGACAATCACAATGGAATTGGTTTCATTCGATTATGAGAACTTTCATTTTAGAGCCTTTTCTGGACCTGGGAAGCCTCCTGGATCTGATTCTGGATAACACCTCCCCACTAAGGACCTTTTGGTCCCCAAAAGGTTACTGACCAGTCAACAAGCTCGGGATAGGCCACCCGACTTGTCCTTTGTCTCTGAACTCTGTCTTGTGCACTTGTCTCATTAAGATCAATTGTAACACAATCATGACCACTGACAACATATTGTTATCCATTTGAACTCTGTCACATTTCACTGAAGCAACTATCATCCATGTAGACAACATTACTAACGATAGCATAAAAAACATGACTGCAAATGAGTTGATATACTTGTAATATTTTCATGACATGATCTTATCTTGAAGAAAACTATGATTGATTTTCCATTCAACAATCATTTCCTGTTCTTACTTACGATCGATTACTTCATTTGAAACAATTATTGGTCTGTTGCTTGCTTGGACTGTCTTCTTTAATTGTTCCATTGTTTGAAGTGTTTTATTTGCCTTAACATGATGAGCATGAACCACATAATCTTTACCTGCTTTGGTTAATTGATATTGATTCTTTGTCCTGTAGAAGATTGCCTTACGATCATATAAGTATGGACTACCTAAGACCATTCCACATTCATTTAACGACACTACATCACATGTTACCTCGTCCACATACTTCGATGAAATTGCAAATTTCATTGTGTAGTGTTTTGTTATGTGCATTTGATGATGATTGCTTATCCATTTAAGTGTGTAAGGCTTATGATGTACTTGTGTTTTTAACCCCTATTGCTTAACCAATTCTTCTGAGATTAGATTAGCTTGAGATCCACTGTCGATCAATGTGTCTATCTTAGTGTGTCACATGATGGTCCTTATATGAAACAAGTTACTTCTACAATCAATGCCTTCACCAACTTTACTCGTCATACCAACCAATGAGATCTTTGATTCATCACCTGAATCCGATCCCAAGTCTGTGGGTCTTTTTGTCGCTGCAATTGTTTGCCTTCCCTTCTTTTCCTTGAACCACTTTGGCCTCTTCTCAGGATGCAACTGCCAACAACGGTCCTCATCACACCCTTCTTTCTTGCAATGCTTGCAAGAGGGCTTCTCTTCCTTTCTCGCCATTGCATTTGCCTTTTTGTCTGTCCACTTCCTCTTGTCCTCTTTCCTTGAAGACGATTCCCCTGATACACCTGCTTTCCTTGCTTCAACGTATGTCGCTTGAACATAAACCTCATCAAGGTTAGTGGGTCCAAACATGAATACAATGTTTATAATATGTGCAGGTAAACCTCCGATATACTTCATAAGGGTTTCCTGTGTATGTAAAGGGATATCTAACATCAATTCCATTTTTCGAAAGCCATTTGTGTATTCTTGCACTGTTTGTCCTTTTCTTAGTTTTAAAGCTTGCCATTCAATTAATGCTTTTTCTTTATAACCTAAAGGATAGAATTATTTCCTAAGTGCAGAAATGAAGCTTTGCTATGATGGAAATACATTACCCACTTGTAGCGTTCTGTTTTGCAACTTTCTTTGCCACCAGATGAGAGCGGTGCCTGCAAGTCTCAAAGATGCCAACTTGATTTGTGTGGCCTCATCCTTGATCTGTTGCACACTGCAGTAAACCTCCATCTGCCTGACCCAATTGTCAAGTTTCTCTGCATTTACTTCACCATCATATATGGGTAACTCAAATTTAACATCAAGTTTTAACAATGGCATTTCATTCTTATGTTTATGAACATGTTTCTTTGCATTAGATTTAGAACTTGAACTTGAAGAAGAATGAGAAGAAGGAGGTGATGATGGAGGTGAAGGAGGAATCTAAGGAGGTTCCTCTCCTTCTTCACTTTTTCCCTTTGAAGATTCACCCAAAACTAGTCTCTTTCRTTCCAAGTAATCCTTGTACATAACTTTCATCATCTCCGACATGGAAAATAACATTTTTCGAAACTCTTTCTCATCAAGAGAAAGTCCCTCTTCCAATGCCATCTTCTCAGTGTGAGAAGCTCTCTTTCTTAATCCAATTAATGGATTCTCTTCAACAAGCTCGCCTTCACCACGTTGTATCTTTTCCCTGGTTAACATGCAAAACTCAAATCCAAACGTCAACTAGCTCTGATACCACTTGATTCGAAAATGATATTTTTAAATGACTGTGGTTGAGTTATTAATTGCATGTGTTAATTAACCATTTATGAAGCTGAACCAAAGAGGATGAATTTAATGAAGAAACATAGCAGCCATAAAACAATATACATATCTGAACTGAAGCAATAAGAACAACAAACCATAACAAGAGAAGTGATAATGGAGTTCAACACAAAATTGCCTACGTCTCCGAGCCTTTGTCTCAGTGGGGGAGGCTTMTTTATTAATTMTTCAATGCTYGAAAAGTACAATAAAAGTACATCAAATGGACTACATTATGATCTCGTTGTGTTCTKCTCGACCTCATAAATCCAACAAAATTGACGGCACTGAAAAAGACTGAGTGTAGCTCCCAGAAATGGCTCGCAAAGGTCTCCTCCTCAACAACTTCCCTGCATAAAAATGGCTTTGGCTTGACTTTGCTTCAKCATAACTCTACTATGGATGTCCTCCCATGGCCTCAAATAGGTCTGCTTTATATAGATCTAGAGTTGGTTATCATTCCCCAACTTCCTCCCAAAATYTGGGCTCAAAAAGAGCTCAATATCCCCCCAAAATGGGTCAAATCCTCCATTAACATGCATAAAAATCAATAAAATCCACTAAACATTGGGTAAAAACCCACTTTATACATAAATTTGTGCTTAAGCCCCCAAAATGTGGCGCACCCCCCTCAAATAGTGGTCATATGCACTAAAAATGGCCAAGCGCTAGCCCAAAGAGCTCCCAACCGCTCCAGTGTACCAACGCGAGCACATCAGGACAGATCCGAGGACAAACCCCACTGCATACGAAGAGAAGAAAGCGACCGACGAAGGTAGGAGAGGAGAAACACGGGGAGGGGAGGGGTCCGCGGCTGAGGAAACCTTAGCTGTAGATCCCCCCATCGATTAATCATAAATCTCAAGTTTAATATATGTTGCAAGACATTTATTTATAAAACTATTGTTTTTTTTTTTTATATAAATAATTTCTTTTGGAAAAGGTCTGAGTAGTGAGCTAAGGGATTGGTTAAGTTAGTTGAGTTAAGATGGTACGAGTTTGTTTACTGAATGGGGCATGGTTGTGTTTGCATGGAGGCATTGAAAACGTGTTTTCATTGCAGGGGTGGGAGAGTCGGCTTGAATATGCCAAGGTCGAAGATTAATTGGGGATGGAGTGATGCTGGTTGATTAAGAAAAGATGATGGATAGAAAACAAGTGGATGAGTTGTGGAAGTGTGCATTGAATGAAGCCTTCTATGAAGGTTAAGAAGAGAGATAATGATTCACTAAGGTGGCGAGCTAAAATGAAAACACATTATCTATAAAAAAAAAGTGAGATGTTGCTAAGTCAACCAAATAAATATGTATTTACAAACCGTTAGAATTAATAAATAAAAATAAAAAACCGTGAATTAAAATTAAGAATATGAAACTATAAAAATTAAATTGACAAAAGAAAAATTAAGTGCAAATGAATATATAACAATGCATAAATATATACATTCACACCATCAACAACTTTCTCAAAAATTAAAAATCAATACATAGAAAAATTAAAATGCATAGAGTAAGGGAGACGATAAATGGGAGAAGGGAGAGTAAGGGAAATAGAAAGGGTTGACATGGTGATTCAAGGGAGCATGGTGGATCCCCCTACCTCTTTTAAAAAAACATTTTTTTTCACTAAACCTTTTCATATTAATCCAAAACCATTTGAAAAGATGGGTGAATGGCCCTCACGGTCTCCTTTGGATGATGTTGAAGGTTCTTGGTAAATGATAAGGTCAAACATGGAGTGCTCCTCACTCTTTCTTCCTTACACTTGAACCCCTCCCCGCGTCTTTGAAATTGCCTCTTGGTGACAACTTGCCCAATATTCAATTATTGACACGTTATGCCCACCAAACTTTAACGAGGACATTTTTTTCTTTCAAAGTTTTATTTGTAAATTGTCATAAATATAGGTGGAATTGTGTTGTTTTCTAATGTTTTATATAAAAACTTTGTTATACTAAAGTTTTATGGCAAACCATTATCACAAATTTGTCTATTTGAAAGAAGTCATTTAATCTTGTAACAATGAAGCGATAATAAAAAGTCAAAATTTTTATTCATATAAAACTATGATAAAATCCATTTAAATAAATTCAAAATGAGTAAAGAATATTATTACACCATACATTAATATTGAATCATAATAAAACTCTATCTATATTTAGAATTTCTATTTAATTCTTATTAAAATTGAAAAAAAAAATCTATAATTATCTGGTTTTTATTCCAAAATCTTTGGTTGCGGAATCGATCCTAACCCTTTTCTACAAAATTAACTTGTTTTTATTCGAAAGAAAACCTTTCATTGCGGAATCGATCCTGACCCCAAAAACATTAGAAAACACACTACATCAATGGCAAATGAGAGTTGTGCACAAAAAAGGTACATTCTGGACCCATATCAATGGTCCACGTGGCGCTTGTGTGGACTTGGAGAAACTTACCTTGGTGTCCTATCAAAAAGAGACTATAAATATCATTTAATCGTCTAAAGAAACATAAATTTTTTAGTAGAGCGTTTGTCTTTGTCCTCTGTAACCCTATCTTCTTATTTTTCTACCTACAAACCCTAGCGATTAAATTTCGTCTGCGGGTGTTGCGACTGAAGCGTTCAGATCGCGTTTGGCAGCCATGGCTTGTGTTGCAAAATATCATCGTCCTCCTCATATGCTCGATGAAAATCCCAGGAAGCGTCGCAAGTTAACGTCGTCGTGGGATGTCCTTCCTTCACAGCTTCAGGTTAGTTTTCTATTTCTGAATATTTTAACCTGTAACTGTTTTTCTTGTAGATCTACTTGTTAGCGTTTAGAGCACAGGGTTTTGTTACCCCTAGTATTGGAGATTTCATTAAATATGGCTAGAGGGTTTTGCATCCTTCGGGAAAATGAGTAAACGGTTGTGTGTAGGTCCAGCCAACGCTGGTATTTACCGGGAAAGATTTTGGTATCGGAAGTAGAAATGGAGAAGGGGAGAACGCCCCTTTGTTAGCCGGGGCCGAACCCTCCATCTCCGCCTCCGACTATAGTCGGTCTACCTCTTCAAATATAAGATCCAAAGAAGAGGGATCCCGCACTGGCTCCCCACCATGGCGCAGTGACGACAAGGATGGGCACTACATGTTTAAACTTGGAGAGAATTTGACGCCTCGATGTAAGAACATGTATTTCGCCACGCTGTTATTTATTTTGTTTGTGAGGGATTTTGTCTTTTGGGAGTCTTGGATCTCAATGAGGGTTTTACTGCCGATATTAAAACGTACATTAGAAATTGTCCCTTTACCCGATCTATTTTACTAATCCGGCTAAAATCTCTTGTTGTTGTTTTGCAGACAAAATACTCAGCAAAATGGGCGAAGGTAAGCATCTGGGGGTCAATATTTGTTGGTTTTTTCTCATTATTGAACATGTCACATGGGTTTCCTGGGTCAGTGAAAATGGGGTAATGTTATTGAACATGTCACATGGGTTTCCTGGGTCAGTCAAAGCGGGGTGATCTACTGCCCATCCAGGGGTTCATTTCTTCAAAGATGTGAAATGTTCTCACCTCATGGGTCAGCACCCTCTTGCCAGGGGGTTGTCATGCCTGTTAAGTCAGACTGGGTGGTAACACCCATCCAGGGTTTCAAGTCTTCAAAGATGTGAAATGTTCTCACCTCATGGGTCAGCACCCTCTAACAGGGGGTTGTCATGCGTGTTAAGTCAGGCTGGGTGGTTAACACCCATAAGATATACCACCCATAATGTGCGACATGACATCCCACCTCTTGATAGGTTGCGCATGGCTGGGACATTAAGAGTCTCAAAGGGCAACATGTAGAAACACATATTTTTTGGGTTCTCGAACATGTATTGGATGAGTTTTGTTTTGATGGAAGCATGGCCAATGTTTACAGGAACATTTGGTCAAGTTCTGGAATGTTGGGACCGAAAATCAAAGGATCTTGTGGCCATCAAAATTGTCCGTGGCTTAAAAAAGTACCGAGAGGCTGCAATGATAGAAGTTGATGTGCTTCGTGCAGTTGGCAAATATGATAGAAATGGCACACGGTATGAGCGAGTATCTTTTCTGATTTCACTTTGCTGTGTTTTGTTCACATGCATGATTTGATAGATGGGCATATTTAGGTAACATGTTAGGATGCTTTCTTGTTTTAAACGTATATTTATAGAATTTGGAAATGGTTGCCTGAGTTGTATGCCCTTTCCGAATACAGTTGTGTGCAGATGCGCGAATGGTTTGACTATCGGAATCACACTTGCATAGTCAGTATTCTATAGCAGTTCATATTTTCATTCTTTTTTTCTTTACAAAAAACTTAAGAGTAGTCTGCGTGATGTATATGGTTGTTAGAGTGTGTGTTTAAGGTTGTGGATGGATGTAAAAACAGGTCTTTGAGAAACTTGGCCCAAGCTTATATGATTTCCTACGGAAAAACAAATACAGCCCATTTCCCATTGATCTTGTACGGGAGGTTGGAAGGCAACTGTTGGAATCTGTAGCATGTGTGTAGACGATTCTCGCACTTATATCTTTACATTTATAGTTGGAGGACATAAACATATAATTCAATTTTACAATGATTGTTTCTCTGCAGCCATTTATTAGATTGCTTTGTTTGACATGTTAGCTCACAATTTATGAGACTGGATTGGGCCTTTTTACGGTCTCTAATAACATCTATCTAGGATTTTCTTCTCCTAATATTGCCAATGAACTGTGGCAGATATGCATGAATTGAAWYTCGTTCACACGGATTTAAAGCCTGAAAATATACTTTTTGTTTCGTCAGACTATGTGAAGGTTCCGGATTGCAAGGTAGATTGCCGGTCTGTTGTTACTGATTACGTTTGAAATTGCCATGGTTGGCATAACAGATCTATGTTGATGAGGGATTATCAATTGATAAGCACTGTTTCGTATTATAGTAGATGCTAGTTCCAGCAAAAAACTAGTATATCAAATAACATGTTCTTTGTATTTTTATGCCCTCTAGTGTTTACTATCGACAAGATTAACATTTCAACATGCATTTATGTCAAGGAATCAACTCTGATAACATGATTGTTGTTGAGAAGGGTGTGAAGGGATCTCCAGATGACTTTAAAAGGTTGCCAAAGTCAAGTGCAATAAAGTTGATTGATTTTGGAAGCACCACATTTGAAGATCAAGATCACACCTCAGTGATATCTACAAGGCATTATCGAGCTCCTGAAGTTATTTTGGGTGAGCTTAGAAAGATTGTTCTATGGTTTAGGCAGAATTTTGAAAGGACCAATGTCAAATCCATCATGTTGAATCCATGCCCCTTTATATTTACAATTTATGTTTCTCAGCAGGTCTTGGATGGAACTACCCTTGTGATATTTGGAGTGTAGGGTGCATACTTGTGGAGCTCTGCTCGGTAAACTTTTTAGACTAGTTTCTTTTATGTTCGAATGCTGTATAGATGCCTTGTAGGTCTGATATTTATGCTACTTGCATTTTAAATTTCCAGGGTGAGACTTTGTTTCAAACCCATGAAAACTTGGAACATCTTGCTATGATGGAAAGGGTCTTAGGGCCTTTGCCACATCATATGATCAAGAAATCAGAGTGAGTATTTTAAGTTTGCCAAGGAACTGTTACCTGGATCGAATTATTAGACACGCTATAAAATTCAATATACCTAATGGTAAACTATAATGTTTAATGTTATCCTGTGAACAGTAGAAGATATGTGAAATATTTTAGACATGGAACACGATTGAATTGGCCTGAAGGAGCATCCTCTAGAGAGAGCATCAGAGCAGTGAGGAAGTTACCAAAACTTAGGGTATGCTTATTATATGACTACCAGGATGCGCACGGAACATCATCTTGAAATCTTCTTGGGATGATTTCTGATTTGTGTCACTGATTTGAGTCCTAACATCTTATTCCTGTTTGCAGGATTTGATAATGCAGCATGCGGACCACTCTGCAGGTCTATTTATAGACTTGTTGCAGGGCCTTCTCAAGTTTGAACCCTCAGAACGTTTGGAAGCTTCAGAGGCTTTGAGACATCCATTTTTCAGGGAACATTCGAGAAGATCTGAATATATTGCATGCAATTCATGAGTATCCATGTGACCATCTGTTAATCTTAGATTGTATTTGGGGCTCGAGTTACTGTGAATGATTGTACACACTGCACTTAGTGGAAATTCATTCTCAGCTTCGGGCACTTGTCTAGCTGATCCTGTATAATAGCATCGATTTTTGGGGAGTGGTATGGTATACTGTGCGGTGTTTGAGGCTTAAACGAGTCCCTTACATCAGGAAACTTTGTACAATAGAGAGTTAGTTGAAAATTTACAGATATATTGAATACAATGTGTATGCATGTGACAATTATTCGGTTGTCTATCAGCGAATCCTAGATTGTATTTGGAGCCGAGACCTGCTGTGGATGATTGTACACTGCACATTATGGAAATTCCTTCTCAGCTGTATGCATGTGACAATTGTTCGGTTGTCTATCTGCGAATCCTAGATTTGTATTTGGGGCCGAGATCTGCTGCCAATGATTGTACAAACTGCACATTATGGAATTCCTTCTCAGCTTCTGGAATGGTTGAGCATAATTCTTTGCAGTGTCCATCTGGTGTTTGGGGCGAAATGAGTCTTTACATCAGAAAACTTTGTACATTACAGTCGGTTGAAAAATGCAGTTGTATAATAGTAAATATATATATATTTCAATAATGTATTCAACCTACAATTGGGTATAATACTGGATTGTAATTCTTTACGTTGAATTGCTCTTCAATTATTTTTGTGTCGCGTTTAATTAAAAACAGTCCCCTATGATTTCTTCTTTGATTACTGCCATGCAATATCAGCAAATGAACACGATGCAATTAAATGAATACACCTCCTCCTATGGAGGTCAAGGTAATATTTTTCTTATTTTTGAACTCCATTTTATATGAAGGTCAAAAAGTCCTTTTATATTTTAAAAGAAAATGGTTTAAAAGTTTAGGTGTTCAATGAGGAAGTTAGAATATATCTTCAGTAATTAAATATCAAATCCACGAGAAATTGGATATGTATCGGACAATGGGCAGCGCAACAGTCGGTGCGTTGCTTGCATATCTGAAGGTTGTTGAGAATCGCGGACTTTAATAAGTTGGAAGGAAAAGATTAGATGTTGCCATAAAGGCAGTGTAAGATTGGATGTTGCCATGAAGGCGGTGAATGGGGCATGGCCATTTGGTGCGGTGCTTTTTCAGCCATTTGACGCGCGCGTCAAGGGATGTGTATGGTATGGCATTCGAGGATGGGACAACCATTTGGTGCTGTGCATTGGGAAAATTTGGTGTGGGAGTGATTCATGATTAAGAACATCAATAATTAAGATTATTGATGCATTTAGCTAAAACAATATTTTTTAAGAATAAAATGTTATAAAATGCTTTGATTTTAAGATAATTAAAATTTGTTAAAATTTCCAACAATATTTTTTAAGAATAAAATGTTATAAAATGCTTTGATTTTAAGATAATTAAAATTTGTTAAAATTTCCATGTACTTTGAATTTGATAAAAAGGGATTATAAATGCAATCTCCCTTTCCTAATTGTCTTAGAAATCGAAATCGAAATCAAACTTAACTCTTAGAAATCAAATTTAACTTATTTCATAATATAAAACTTTTTTATTAATTAAAGATATTTAATAATCATTAATATAATTATTTTGGACGAAGATAAAATTTCTAAATTGAATTTGATAAAAAGGATTATAAATGCAACCTCTCTTTCCTAATTGTCCTAGAAATCAAATTTAACTTATTTCAGAATTTGATATCAAATTTAACTTATTTCAGAATTTGATAGAAAAGATTATAAGTTAAAATTTCTAAATTGAATTTGATAAAAAGGATTATAAATGCAACCTTTCTTTCTTAATTGTCTTAGAATCAAATTTAACTTGTTTCAAAATTTGATAAAAAGATTTTCTTTCCTAATTGTCCTAGAATCAAATTTAACTTATTTTAGAATTTGATAAAAATGATTATAAATGCAAYCTCYYTTTCCTAATTGTYYTAGAAATCAAATTTAACTTATTTCAGAATTTGATATCAAATTTAACTTATTTCAGAATTTGATAGAAARGATTAKAAGTTAAAATTTCTAAATTGAATTTGATAAAAAGGATTATAAATGCAACCTTTCTTTCTTAATTGTCTTAGAATCAAATTTAACTTGTTTCAAAATTTGATAAAAAGATTTTCTTTCCTAATTGTCCTAGAATCAAATTTAACTTATTTTAGAATTTGATAAAAATGATTATAAATGCAATCTCCTTTTCCTAATTGTTTTAGAAATCAAATTTAACTTATTTCAGAATTTAATAAAAAGGGATGTAAATACAACCTCTTTCCTAAATTGTCTTACAAATCAAATTTAACTCTTATAAATTAAGTAAATTTCTAAATTGAATTTGATAAAAAAGAATTATAAATGCAACCTCCTTTTTCTAATTTTCTTGGAAATCAAATTTAACTTATTTCATAATATAAAACTTTTTTTTTGATTAAGTAGAGATATTTAATAAACATTTATTACAATTATTTTAAACCCAGTTAAAATTTCCATATACCTTAAATTTAAAAAAAAAAATTACAAAATTATTATGCACCTAGTTAAAATTTCTAAATACTTTTAATAAACATTAAAACAATTATTTTGGACCCAGTTAAAATTTCCATATACCTTGAATTTTTAAAAAAAGATTGCAAATGCAACCTCCCTTTCTTAATTGTCTTAGAATTCAAATTAAACTTATTTCATAATATAAAAGTTTGTTTATGAATTAAATGTATTTAATAATCATTAACAATGGATTTGAACTGAGGACGCAAATCGAAATTTGAAATAAAATAAAATAAATCATATTGTTGCACACAAATTGTAATTTGGAAAACAACAGATAAATTAAATTGTTGCAGATGTCATGTCTGCATTGAGCTAATGGGTTCCTATTTATCATGCCCCTGTTTTTGGCTTGAGAGCCTTCTTTGCATCAGGTGACTAAGTTTAGTCAAACGTACTTGTCACTTGTCGATCTAGGGGTGGTGATAATCTCTCCTCTCACTACATCGCATACCTTCAAAGCATGGGATTAGCAACAGGGGCTAGGGAGTTAGTTGGAGGCTTGTTTGTTGTTCATACTATACCAGCCCTCTCTCTTGCCATTACACTGGTGATTAGTGCATTGCTTCACATCCATTTCTAACTTTTTGTACTTTAACAGTACCTGTGAACATTGCTTCGCATCCATTTCTAACTTTTTGTAATTGAACAGTACCTGTGAACAAAGGAACAAAGGGTTGCACAAATCAAAGTTGTTATACTAGGTAAATTGTTAGCTTCAATTCTCTTGAACAAAGTTTTAGTCTTTGTTTTGCAAAAAGATAGATGAGGGTTTCTATTCTCTAATAAGTTGCCATGTTCTACTGAATTGAGTATAAAAATTTCAAATGTCCCGTGGATAAAGCAGTTTAGTTAAGTTGCCATGTTCTACTGAATTGAGTATAAAAATTTCAAATGTCCCGTGGATAAAGCAGTTTAGTTGAAAATTGTTAGTTTCAAATCTCTTGAACAAAGTTTTGAATTTTGTTTTGCAAAAAGGTAAAGCCTAATTAGACTTCAACATAGTTAAACCTAATTATACTTCAACTTTTGATACTCTTTTTGTTTCTACATAGTTAAGCCTAATTAGACTTCAACCTTCCAAGTTTGATCATATGATCATAGAAGACATGTTTTGACACCATCTATACCCATTTGTAGAACTATATTTTTATAAAGGCTTTTGTCCTATTCGATCTTCAGTGTTTCCGTCAAAGTAAAGGGCTTTGAAAGCCTAACTTGTGTAAGAATGTGTTTAATGCTTATTTATTGTCCATTCTTACCATTGTACTCTGGCATAATGATAAGATATTTTGTATGCATAATGAAGTATTATTAGACTACGACACATTATTATTATTTTTGAATAAAAAACTTTTAACTTTCAATTAGTTGGTAAATTTTTAAATCAAGTTTCAAAGTTTAACATTTGAATCTCAAAAATAATTATTTTAATTGTATTATAAAATCATTTATTTATTATTTCATTAGTTGAAAATGTTGAAATGACAATTTTTATGTTGTTTTGGTACCTTAGTTAGATCAATAATTAAAAAAAAGCATAAAAATGCCATGGGGTTTCTCATTATTAATTTTTTTACAGAAACTGAAAAGTTTGTATTAATAAAAAGGCACAACCAAGGTCGCATAATACAGAGGAGGGCGCTGGTAATAGAGATACCAACAACAAGATTTCCCACAAAACTTACAAAACTGAGTCTAGTTACATTTCAAAACAGTACTGAAGACAGATTATGCATCCCTGTCCTGATACGATCTAAGAGAGATATAGTTAAGCCATTTTACAAAACATAGGGCTTTCTTACAGGTCTTCTTTAAACTTGATCCTCTTCCGAAGGAGGTTCTAGCGCCACGTTCAAGTTTGGAATTGTGGGTTCTGGTCTACTGCCGGTTTCCTCATTTTGACTTTGCATTGATGAATTTGGCGATCTAATGTCCAACTTTGTTTCTATGGTCTCCCCTTGTTGACGAAGGAATTCAACTTCAACCTGCAGTGGAATGATTAATGTGCGGTGTTGAGCTAAGGTTTCCACCGTGAAAGAGAGAGTGAAGCTGTGGGAGTTGAGACAGAGAGATAATTGCTGGGTGGTGGTGAAATTATCGTCCACCATCTCTTCCTCCGTTTTCTCTCGAGCTTGTTGAGCCATGCCTTCAAAAAAACTGATAATCAAGATTGCTTGAAGATTACCTCCAAACCAACTCCCTTGAGGCTTCCTCAGTCACTGATGCTTTCTATGTGGCCTGGAGCTGTCCCTCCCGCTCTAATCCAGTTGCTAGAACCTGAGGGGCTTGGTCTACCAAGATTCTTCTTGGCCCACATGAGTCGCTGTGCTTTCTCTTTCTTAATTGAGTTCAAGTCTGCGAAATTTTGGAGGGATTGGCTGAGGTGGTGGATAAGTTTACCTCCAAATTTATCGCAACGAGGAGAAACCTTGGTGCATGAGTGCCACTAGCGTCGAGCGAGCTCACTTATTAAGTGTCTTTCATGCTTTGAGGTGTCTTGTACTGCCTACTTCTCCTAGCTGGAGATCATGATGAAATTCTTTTTGCTTGTCCTCACTTCAAGTGGAGTAATGGTGGATTTGATGTTGCAGTAGGATGCTATGCATAATTGGAGGGCCTGATACGACATAGTCCCATGAAGGAGGATCACATGGTGGCCAAAATTTTCCATGCGATCGAGTTTGGCTTGCTTCTTACAAATTCCCACGAGCCAGGAAGTACGGGGGTACTTCACCTCCCCTTTTATGACGATTTGCTCACTGCAATAGGCCTCCATCTGTAGAGTTGTGGAGAGTCTCTCGCCAGGTGGATCCTAGGAGATTAAGGGCTTGGACATTAGGGAGGGGCTAGGAATATGACCTTCCCCTCAGTGTACATTTGACTAGAGGCTTTGCCAATTGCTTGATTGGCCTTTACATCAGCTTCTTCATTGTTTGCGCGGGGGACGTGGAAGAAGGATGTTTGAATTGAGGACAAAGTTGTTTTGGTTCTCTCTATAATTCTTTGCAACTTGGAGTTATTTGGAGTGGTCCCTTTGATGAAATGCCAAATTGTATTTTTTAAATCCCCTAATATTATGATATTGCTGATCTTTCGTTCCCGAGCTAAGAGCACTCCTTGATACATCGCGTAGGCCTCTGCCATGTTGTTGGTGGTTATACCCAGATTCCAGGAGAAATTTAGCAACCTTTTTCCTCTAGGGCTATACAACACCCCTCCTGCACTTGCCTCCCCTAGGTTGCCTTTTGAAGCACCATCGAAACAAAGGACATGAATGTCTTGAGACGATAGCCATCTTTTGAAGTCTTGGTGTGAAAAATGAAGCTGCTAGCATGATTTTTGTGGCGAATTTGGGGAATGAATGGAGGGGAGATTTATTTTCCCCATCCATTTTTCTTCTTCTTTTTCCAAATGGCTATCTGGATTACCTTTGAAATTTCAAGAGGAGAGGAACTCTCCCATTTGTCCGATCACATATGCTGCGACTGTGGAGGGGGAAATTGACTTCTCCTTGAAGATAATTTTGTTTTTGCCAGCCAAATTTGCCAACAAACAAATTTTATTGAGGCCTTCCAGGTGTGGTGGAAGGTCGGTTTTTTGTTGAAGGAGCCTTTGTAGGCTTTGCTCCATCTTCCAATCAGGCTTCGGTAGCTTGCTGACCATGAGATTTGATTTGTTAGTTCAGAGTATACAATGTGCATAACTTGCTTGGCGAAGTTGCAATTGAGAAAAATATGTTCAGTGTTTTCAAAATCTTGGTTGCATTGGGCACATCTGAAGGGTCCCATAAAACCTCTTTTGGGAAGGTTCTCACCTATTAAGATTTTGCTGTGGGATAATTTCCATACGAAGATATTGATCTTAGGAAGACCATCCGCATTCCATATCTCTTTCCAGATTGCTAATTTTTTTGGGAGGTCGTTATCGGAGAGGAGAGATTTATATCCATTCCTCACAAAATATCCTGTTTCGCCCCAATCCCTTCTGTCCTTCTAATTAAGGTGTACTGGGGCAAAGCCATTTGTATTCATAAGGAAGTGTCGTGAGGCAATGAGCAGATTTTAGGGAACCTCTCCCATGTTCCACCCTTTCCAGGCGTCGTTGCTGTTCGACTCTGAGATGTCATAGAGGGTGGTTTTTCCTTTGGAATTTAGCCAGATTCCAAGGGGTCCAAAGAGGGGATACTAGATAGTTTTCTCGAGTCTAAAAAGAGGCCGTCCTAGATTTTGATTTCTTTACCATTCCCTAGACACCAACGAAGATGCTTCTTTATGAGCAGAAGAGGGGCTCTTAGGAGTTTCCAAGTAGGGGATCCTGTGTGTTTTATTGTGGCTATTTCCAGGCATCTTTTTCGGTTTTTTGAGAGGTATTTGTAGAAAATTGCCTTTTTCCACCATTCATGCCCCCTATGGTTAAGTGCCATAGTTTTTTTTGCTCCTAGGGCTATGTTGACCTTTTCCATATCACGAATCCCTAGTCCTCCGTTTTCTTTTGGGGCACAAACTATGGACTAGTTGACCATATGAAGTTTTTTCCCATTTTCTTTTCCCCTTGCCAAAGGAATTTTCGGATTAGTCTGGCCATTGCCTTTTTTATTCCCATCGGAGCATGGAGGGTTGAGAATTGGAAAATTGGAAACGAGGATAAGATTGATTTTATCAGAACCACCCTTCCAGCTGGGTTCAACTAGGTTGCTCCCCATATTTCGAATTGCTCCTTGATTTTTTGAAGGATCACTTGCCAAGCTTCCCTAGGCAGACCTTTTAGGATGATAGGAGTGCCAAGATACTTGAAGTATTTCCAATCTACAGAAAAGGAGAACTGTAAAATGTTTGCAATTCTTACCATTATACTTGCTTTTGTGTGCCAAGCGTATATGTGGATTTTGTTCTTATTTATAACTCCTCCCGAAACTTCTCCATATTGATCTAGAACCAATTTGAAACGGCTAGCCATAATTTGAGAGGATCCTCCTAACAATAGGGTGTCATCAACAAATTGGGAGTTATTTATTCTTCTTACTCCCCTTGCTATTTTCAGTCCAAGGATATTCCCATTAGCTCTTTCATGCTTAAGTCTTATGTTCAAAGATTCTGCCATGATGTCATACAACACTGGGGAGAGCGGACATCCCTGTCTTAGTCCTCTTGTGGCTTGGAAGAAAGGAGTTGGTCGCCCATTTATTAGAGGGGCTATCCAGGGGGTTGAAATACATGCTCCAATCCAGGAAATGAAGGAGTGATTGAACCCAAATTTCTTTAAAACTGCATAAAGGAACCTGTGCTTTACATGATCAAAGGCATTTTCCATGTCGATTTTTATAACCAACCCTTTTTCGCTGTTATTAAAATTGGAGTGGATCGCTTCCTGGACCAAAGTAATATTATCCCAAATTTGTCTTTTTTTCCACAAAGCCACCCTGATTCGGAAGGATGAGTTGAGGAAGTAGATGCTTTAGTCTGTTTGCTATGATTTTTTCCAGAATTTTGTAGGAGACGTTACATAGAGAGATTGGGAGGAATCTATCAAAGGAGATGGCATTTTTGTCCTTGGGGACCAGGGCTAAAAAGGAGGTGTTTGTTGCTCCTCCCATCTTGCAGGTTTTGGTCCAGGGGCTTTGTTTGGATCAAATTGGTTTAGAACTGCTTTGACTTCCTCCCCTGTAACCACCATGGTTAACTCTATGTTGTCTTCTTCCTTTATCATTTGTGGGATGTGTTCAAGAAATTGATGGCTTTGCTCTTTGTTATCTTCACCTTCCTTGGTGTAAAGATCTCCGAAGTGAGAGGAGGATGCTTTTTTTATTTCCTCAAAGGAGTTAATTCGAGTTCCTGAGTTTGTCTTTATTTCCTCCACATCTGTCTAGCTTTGGCTTGCTTATGAAAGGAGGTATTTTTATCCCCTGCTTGGAGCCACAAGGCTCGAGACTTTAGTCTCCATTATTTTTCTTCTTTGTGAAGCGCTCTCATATAATTTTGGAAATGTTCTTTCTCCTGTGTTAAATGTCTGCTGTTAATATTGGTGTTTGAATCCATTTCTTCTTGTATATCTTCTAGCGTCTTTTTGCACATTTCAACTTCTTCTCTTGGTTTGTGGGGGGAGGCCTTTATCCACTCCTTGATTGCTTGCTTGGTCCTTTTTAGCTTTTGTTCCCAAATGAAGACCGGGGTCCTGTCCACCCAGTTTGACCAGATAGAGGAAACCAGGGGGAGGAAGTTCGACGAATCCATCCAAAGGGGGTTGAATTTAAAGGGAACGGGGCCAAGGTTTTCTGCTTTGTCAAAGGAGAGAGCTATTGGACAGTGGTCTGAGATGCCCCAGGGTATTATTCGGGTAGAGATATTGCTTGGGCATAGGAGGAGAGAGATTTAAATGAGGAAACGATTTAGTATCGTTGCTATGTGTCCCACTCCAGAGAATTTGTTGCTCCAAGTGTATTTCCCTTTGTTTGGCTGGACATTGAATAGGTCCAGTTCTGAAATCAGATCCTCCATGTATTCCCTGAATGAATCCCTTACTATAGAGCCTTCTCCCCCCCCC
>ML785279.1:426109-445231 GCA_009831015.1 Picea engelmannii
ATGTCACTTTCCGAATATAACATCTGTGACTGGGGTGACCTCTAGTAAAGCGCTGTTAACTCTTGTTAGCTCAATGTCACTTTCCGAATATAACACCTGTGACTGGAGTGACCTCTAGTAACCCTGTTTACCTCTCTTTGGCCTTGGCTATAGTCTAACGGGGTGGTTTAGACCATTAAGCCTCCTCTTCTGGAGCTCCTATTTGGAAAGGGACATTACATCGTATGACCTTTTCCTTGCAATACAACATTTCAGTGTTGTAGTGATTCTCCCCTCTTACATAGTTGTAATGTGTACAAACCTCTCTTTTTCTTAGGGTGGAAGCACTTAAAAAAAATTGTTGTTGCAAGCACAACTATGACAAGCGGTGGTGTTGCTAAGTTATCAAATCACATGATCTATCGACTCTACACACTCAACAAAACATTCGTTATTTAAGTAGAAAACATGCAGATGAATTCACTATTTCCCAATATTATTTTTTTCCCTCATGCTACGGGGATCAACATCTAGAAGGTGATTTGCAATCTAGGTGGTTATTTATAATGCAATGTTTTTTGTTCGATTTCATTTTTCAGTGTATTGTATAGTGGTGTAGGGCATTTTTCACAATTTATTTTTTAATGTGTCAAAATTTACAATTTTTTCAAACAAGTAGGGCTCATCCTTGTTTCAAGGACTACTATCATAACTTGCTCATACTAACTTAGTTTTGAATTTTTTTTTTAAGTTACCTAATTTATCACACAAAATCTATATTTGTAGTTAGAATTGAATAATATTGTATTCATCGATGTGTTGGAAATGTAACAACAGTGTGGATGAGTTAAATAAGCAATCCCTAGGCACATAGTAAAACGAGCATGAATAGAGAATAGTGCAGTGGGAAAAAATCTATGCCCAAAGCTCATGTCTGGATTGGGTCGCAAACAAACGTGACAAAAAAAGTTGTGTTGATTCTTCGAGCTTTGCCATGTCTATATTCCCACCACCCATATTACAACCAACATTTGATGTACCCAAGAAGGACTGTCATGCTGGCAAGTATGTCAAAGCATAAAAGAATGCACACGTTTGCAAGGCGATAGAAGGCACCAAAGAATGATGCAATGTTAAGCATCAATTCAGTGGCTCAACAAAACTATTATAAAAATAAGCATAAGCAGTTGCATTATGCCCAATACAACATTTTCCTATTTCGAACTATGTTCAAAGTATATCTATCACAAGTCTGTAAATTGAACAATTACTATGTTGGCCATGACACATCAATCTTGCCTTGTAAAAAACGATTAGTTTGTAGTGACCAAACAATTACATGGTCTGCATTGTAGCAACACGTAGATAAATATATTAACAAAGAACTCTTGTGGAGGATATTTGAAACTACAAACTCACAACAAGTTAAAAAGGCACAAATAAGGAAAAAAAAACCAAATAACCATCCAACATTGACATGAGTACATAGATTAAAATAATGCACACCAATTTTGCAAGTTTGATTGCGTGGACACCCAAACAACGTAAGAAATCTATTTCTGAAAATCAAAACAACTTTTCTTTGAAGGCATTCTAGACCAAAGCAATCATCCAATTTTGACCCTCAAGTCCACTGTATTTCAACACAAGTTGAAAGGAATGCACACAACAATAAAAAGTATATGTTTGTGAATCCTGAGGCAAACAAAAAAACAAAGGATAGGCTAGTGGATCCATAACTAATGGAGCTATGCATATTCTTTAAAAAATAATTGAAATGATTAATCAAAATAATAAAAGGAAACACTTTTTTTGCAACTTCGAAATTTGTCACAGTGAGGTGAATACCCTGTTCCTCCTATGGTGATAATGGAGCATAAGAGACTGTTAAAATAGCCTTGTATTTCCGCCTATATATGATAGTCTCAGAGGGCTACTCTCACTAAGTGTGAAAAGAGAATAGATCAGTTGGGGTTATATGCTTTACTTCACTACCAACAAAGGTGGGATGCCCTATCTCCTTAACTTATGAGGGAACTTCCATCTTAACCTAATTTCAATGTAGATCCAAACAGATCCAAACTGTATATGAATTCTTTAAGGAGACATGGGACATATTGGTTAGGTTTGAAGTTTCATTTTCCACTCCTTTGGTGCTCCTCACCCAATTAGAAATTATGTTTTTCTAGAAACTAGGATGAAGACTATGTGGGTTGATGTGGAACATACATTGCAATATTATATAATGGGAGAACATAGTTAGCTCCCTTTTAGTTGGAAAAATCTCCACGAAAATACTCTTACTCAGATTTCTCTCATCCAGAGGATTAATGTGGAGATTGCAAGGTTGCACAAGGGCATGCAACATATTCAGGTGAGGGGAGATGATGGGTTTCTATCTTGGATGTTTTTAACCATCATCCTTTTTCCTTGTATTATCCACCCTTTTTGCCTACGGTTAATCTTGTTATTATCCATTTTGATGTTTGGTGTCTGGATAAAGGCTTTGAGTTAATTTTAACTGCATTTCTTGGTTTCCATTTAGTTTTTGCTAAATCTTAGGAAAATGGTAGCATATGTGAATTTGCTTTGGTTTTAACATTGGTTGAGAAGGTTGCAAAAATATTGTTGTCTAGCTACTATAGAACCATTCAAGGGCTGCTACATATTTCATGAGTAGTTGCAAACATGAGTAGTGGACAATGGACAAGGGGGCGACAAGGTCAAAATCATCGTTCCATAGATCCACATGGCATATGCTTTTGGAGGTTTCTACGCAAGCCTCTAAGAGTTGCTGCAGAACATGATTTTCACCTTCTTGAGTGCAATCATGCAACAACACTGATTAGGCATAACAATGTAATTTTGTATGTCTACATCCCTAGTGGATTATTAAAGTATTATGTTTGTATTTATATGATAATGAACTATCTTTTAAAAACTACTTGAGAATCTCTCAAGTAGGTTTAATGTAGAACTCTTGTTAGGATTGATATCATTTTGTCACAAAGCAATGGGAGTGATGAAAAGATAAATTTCTTGAAGTATTGAAGACTTGTTTTGATATAATACAAGGAGCTTCAACTTAATCTTTTCGATATGTTTTTGTGAGTAACAACTAGGTTGTATATGCTCATTTAATTCAGCTATTGTTGATTCTAGCACCTCTATTATGTGAGGTAAGGCCCACTCAACATAATAGAAGTGTTGTTGTTGTTCATTTTCTCTTGTTAGAGTGTTCATAGAATTCAAGTGTGGTTGTATAGATATCTATTTAAATTCATAATTGTGTTGGTGAGAGTTATGTTATAGCATGGTTTACCCTTTAGATATAATTTCTACTGAATTTTGCAAGTGTGTAATTTATATTTAACTCTGTCACTGAATTTATATTTAGACTGCAAGTGTGAGTTTCTAATTTGCAAGCGTAATTTAATTCCATGATTTGATTTGAACAAAGTGTGAATGTAATTTCCTTCTTTGGACTAGTAACACAATTTCCTTTTGTAAAATCATTATATAAATCAACTACATAAGAGACCCAAGGCTTGCACATACAATGCATGATATCTTACAAAGACCTTTATTTCTCGGGTTGACATTTAAATGAACAAGTAATTTGACCATTATTTGTGTCATAAAGGTGATTAAAATAACTCTCATTTTGAAAGATTGGTGTTGCATATTAGATTTGGATGCCATTCCTAGTTAGTCCATGAATTTGGTGTAGGTCACACTAAGATTGTTTATTTGTTGGTATTTCTCTTGCATAGAATAAAATACGGCCTCTGTTAACTTTCAGAGTTACTCTGAAAGTGTTTACACCATGCTTGGGGTGCTTCATGAGATTCAAGGTACATGGTATATGTTCAACCCCTAGACGGTCCAAGATGGATTGGCACATGAGAGATAATCCTTGATGGATTTGCACAGTTGAGGTAGCTTTCTCATTGGATGCTTGACCTCAAATGGTTGTTGGATTAGTTTTCTTCCCTTAGGCATTGGAGTTCTCTTGATAATTTGGTGGACACACTTCATTAGGGCCCCATGGATGATCCACTTGCTTAGAGAGCACCCTACATGGTAGGAGGAGCATTGTGCAATTTGGAGGAGGGAATTAGGCCCTAGTTCACATGTGGCACCTTGGATTCTTATTCAACGGACTGGAGATGGCTCAACGAAACCTGGGGCTTCAATAATATTCTTGAAGGGGTAGCTTGCCTAATGGAGTACATTACTTAGGGGGATCAATGGAGTATGTGGAGGCTTGTGCTGGAGGGATGTGGACTTGCCTTGTGTAGCCACATCACATTAGATCCATTATTGTGCACAACATCACCTTGGAGGATGACACATGTACATTGGAGTGTAGCGTCTCACTTATTGGCCTACAAGTTCTCAATGTAGGTTTCTTGTAAGGGCTAAGGCCCACATTATATTGTTGTCTTCCCTTGCCTCTCATATAAATAGAGAAAGGAGAGAGCATTTCCATTCATTTATGTTCACTCATTCATTTGTATCCACTCTTGAGATGAGATGTGACCAAGAGAAGAATGCCCACTAGCCTCTCTCTCTCTCTCTAGAGTCTTCGCATGTACTTGATCTCTCCGTCTCTTTTGAGTCGTGAGGGTTTCTGGGTTTCTTGGTATTCTTGGAGTATCTTGAAGCATCTTAGAGGTCTATGGTTAGGGTTTATCCTTTGGAGATTAGAGATTAGGGTTTTGTGATAAAACCCTGAGGTGGAATTGTGAAGAAAAAGGAGAGGACATCTTGCCTTGGAGGATGTGTTGGAGTGAATCTTGCATATTGGATCTTCTTGGTTGCTATGGTTTAGTTGATTTTCCCTAGCTAGGGTTTGGAGAGTTGAGAGTATTTGTACTAGCCTTGAGAGAAGGTTACAATGTGTACTAGCCTTGAGCATATTAATGAAATTTCCAACTGTCCAAAACTTGTGCAATTTCTTGATTTGTTTTCGGCTATATATGTTCTTTATGCATTGTTATTTACAACCATATGTCTTGGTGATTTGGCATAAGTAAAAGGACAATTGTTAAGTGAATTGACATTTAAGTGAAGAATATAAAGGGTTGATTTTATGCTATCATACTTTTGTTGTATTGTTGCTGTAAAAGAGTATTTTTAGATCTGGTTATTGACCGTTGATAAGTTGCCCTAAAAGGGCTGAAACTTATCCCTTTGGTTTGGTATATTTTCTCCTTGAATTGCTAGGAATTTTGGATTGTTTGGAAGTGAAGCATTGTACTCTTTCCATTGTTTTGTACTTTGTTTTATAGCAACCCTAAGGCTGAAAATTCACAGGGCCCAGATTTAATAAACCTTATAGGTTAAAGGTGAAACTCTATTTTTCATT
Organism: Picea engelmannii; assembly: GCA_009831015.1. Classification (NCBI taxonomy): domain Eukaryota; kingdom Viridiplantae; phylum Streptophyta; class Pinopsida; order Pinales; family Pinaceae; genus Picea; species Picea engelmannii. Next base: position 431,460 of record ML785279.1, read on the forward strand.
GAATCTTGAATTTCGATAAATTTCCAAAGCATCAACTAACGATGTTAATGGCACAGGGCCACCACTCATACTTTAATGTCCATATTATGATTCCTTTCACAATATCACATATTTTCTATACTAATATAACTCGACAAGGCTATTAAAGATATATGAAGGCTATTAAAGCTATATCCTAGTTATGTATGATTTCTCGAAGGTCAAAATGATAAAATCTTGAATCAATAAAGCCAATAAGGCTAATAGGTGAAGAGCTAAAGTTAAAAGCCATAATATGAAGCTTGAGCAATGCCCTCTCGCTTTGAGGCCAATGCTCATAGTCCTTGGTTTGTCTATTAATATTTAAATAAAAGGGACTTATTCTATAAACTAAACATTTAAAGAAAAATAATTGAAGGGGTGTTAAGAAACAATGTCAAGGACAGATAACTCAATGCTAAGCTCCCTCTCGAAGGTTATTATGTATGAAAATCCTAGCTCATGAAAGCTACATGAATGAATAAATGAATTAAAAATACCTATACATGTATAATATTTTGAGGGTCATCACATGAACTCATTCCCCCTTCCCTTTCATCATTATTATTCATCTTTACCTATCTTTCACCTAGGTTTAGGGCATATGGGTTGTCCTAGGACTTCATGCATCTATAAGGCCTAATATTGTTCTCTTGGGTAAGACTTAGGAAAGTATTACAACTAACCCCCATTTGTTATGTTGTGTTAAGAGATGTCACTAGGTGCTACCAATTAATGGCTTACTAGGGGCTAGACCCATCACTTCAAGGGGGTATTGTGCATTGGGATACGTGTACCATGCCTCAAGATCCTGATGCTTCATTGGATCCATGATGGTGCATCGAGCCATGATGTGGATGCCATGTCATCACACATGCCACATGGACCACTCACATTCATTCTCCTTGCTTAGTTAGACGTTGCATGCATGCTCATTTATTGCTTACTCTCCTAGGACCACGCATGAGTATTTAATGAATTGGAGAGGTTGATTACATATTACGTAGGTGATTACAGGTTGTGACTTAGACCCTATGATGATGTGGCACCATTACTTGATGTTTACTTGATGAGATCTTTCCTACATTGTCTCACACATGCCTCTCATGTTGAATTTTTCACTTGGACGACTCTCATGTGTCTCAAATTGTTTATGGTTCAAATTGTAATTTCCTGTTTTATGGTTCAAATTGTTTATTGTCTCATACAGGTGAACCAATTACATGTTATCTTTCTTACCCCTCCTAGACCTAGACCTAACCTTAAATTGACCAAGATAGGGGGCTATAGGCTCGACTAATATATCTATTTGATCCCTTGAGGTCACCAGGTAAACCTCCCTTGTGTTGGACCTTCTTCCATTACTAAAACAAGCGAAGTCTCTACTTAGGTGACAGTGGTAGAAACTTCCAATTGTTACAGAAGATCGGGATCTTGTGAAGGGCTTTGCACAAGTACAAATCCTGTGATAACAATACCTACACTAACCTATGGGAAACAAGCTAACATAGAGTGTTGATGTTCTCCATTGAGATATTTATAAGCTAAGGCACTTGTGTAACCTCCAAAATGTTTCCAAGGTGACCATAACAAAAGGTTTAGCCTTAGATGAAAGTTACACAACTCCTCCACATCTATTATTAGATTATTCTCCCACACTTGTAACTCCCATGTGAGATGTCATCTAATATGAGATGTAAATCATATTCTTTGTATTCTCTAACACTTGCATGAATAAGCAGTGATACTCAATGTATTAGTATAAGTTATTTAGACTTGTAGATTCAAAGTAATATTCTCACTTAATGTTTGTGAAAGTGTTGTATGATACCTATATCTTAATTAGTAGAAAAAAAGCCTATTGTGTGAAATTCTTGTGTAGTTGTTCAACATATCTTGTTTAACATATTTATATTGTCTAGATATATTTTGAGTTTTCTTCATTTGGCCTCGGATGCTAGGAGAGATGGCCCCAATGGACCATGACCTCTTACTGTTGGTGCCATAGGCTAAAGATCCACTCATCTTGTACTTCTCTCATTATTTTTTTCTCCTGGGCCGCCTCTTCGATCTTTGAAGGTGAACTTCTTGGATTTTATATTAGATATCTATTTTACTTCTTGTTTCTTGCCTTTATATAGTAGCCGTTTTAGCGATCTTGCTTTGGGTAGACATCATTGTACATAAACCAATACCATTAATCTACTTCAATGGTAATTTGTTTGACATTAATACATTTATCTTATCTTATCTTATCTACAACTTTCTAAAATATTATACACTAACCTATGGATGACAAGCCAACTTAGAGTGTTGATGTCTACCATTGAAATATTTGGAATCTGAGGCTCTTCAATAGTTACCTCCAAAATGTTTCCAAAGAAACCCTAATAAAAGGTCTATCCTTAAGAAAAGAGGCACTTGAGATGTGCCAAAATGAAGAAGGATGACATAATCGACTATTTTATTAGCAACCCTTTGTAGAAACAAGACGAGCACTAACAACTAGCTGCCCAACATAGTTCTTCACAATCCAAGTGGTTGGAAAAAGTCCTAGGTTTTCTCACCTTCCATCATATAGGGAAAAACATGCAAATGAATATGCTTCATTTTACCAAACTCAGGTCCAAACCAAAGGAGGATAAGTTCATCCATTAAAAGAGGAAACTTAATCCTTAAGCAAACATACACCAAGTCAAAGTCCATAGGTCCCATAAGGTCCTAAAATAGAGCATGCAAAATATGCACAATGAGGTCCTATGTACACCTAGGTGAGAGTAATTTGCAAGAAGTTATTTTGGGTGGAGCTTGTGTAAAGGAAAATTTTGAGAAAGGATCCATTGAGAGGTCCTGTGGAAGAGTATCTTCATTCCTATGAAGTTGAGGGAACCATATCCAAAGAAGTGTGGTGTGAACATGACTTGAACCACTAGAGAAAAGAAGCTAGACTAACTAACATTATTGAACCCAATTATTTGACATTTTACCTTTGCCTCATTCAAAGTTCAAACCAAAGGGAGTCCTAAAGGCTAAGAAGGTAACCAAGAGGATAAAGGGATTTTGAGAGGTAAAAGGGAAGTCGAGAGGCCAAAAAGGAGGCCAAGAGGAAAGACATAAAATTGGGAGGCCAAAAGAAGGGACAAGAGGACAATGATGGGAGGAGAGGGCCAAAACAAGACTGAAGAGGCCAAAATGGAGGTTGAGAGGTCAAAGGGAGCAAAAAGAAATACTAAGCCCCAAGGTTTTTTGGCCAAAACCTTTGAGGAAGAACCAAAGCATTTATCTCTAAAAAAGTAGAAAAAATTTCCCTTGAGGCACAATCAAGGGAAATAGAAAGGGTCAATTGTGTAACATCCCCCATCCCAACCGAGGAACATTACTGTGCGGAATACTCGTAAAATAAAATTTATGTTACCTAACTAATTTCTTGTAGCTTATCAACTACGAATTACATACAAATTTAACTGTTGTCTATTACCATAAATTAGATGCATCCACATCATGCTAAAATCACACATGAGTGCAGTAAACAACTAATTACAACAACATATAAATAATTCTCAATTATAGAGCTAATGCACAACAAATAAACTCATAATACAACATAAGCAAGATAAAACACTTATCTTTTATAAACAGTTGTGCAAACAACTGCTCGAGACGAACGTTCCACCCAACCATATACTTGTTCAAGATCTCAAAATCAAGTCACCCTCGAGCTGAGGCTAGTAATCCACAAAAGAGGGTGGTCTCTCACTATCCATTCATAGCTCATAAAACCCACAACCCACTGGTATTCTCCTACAACTATCCTGATTTTCCACCAACTCTCTTCCTCTCGACCTGCTCAACCCAAAGAATGTACCCCTTCACTAATCTCAGTACCTCAGGAACCCCTTTTGTTTATCGGGGTCTCTCTCAAATAGATAACTATGAATCTCTCAACTGGGAACTCACGGGAAATTTCTGCCAGGAAAACTACCAACAAACAACAACAAACACTTGTTGTTACTGTGCAACTCATTCAGGAGTTCACTCTTCATTCCTGACAACCTGGATATTTAGTCTTCAGCTCCAAACGCTCCAAAAATGCTCCAACATGCTCTAGAATTCTCCCTCCATAGATGCTTCAGCTTCAAGGCTCTCTTCCTTGCTCTCTACTTACTGTTCATGCACCAAAACTCCCCGTGTAAAAACTGTTGTAGCTACCCATATGAATTTCTCCCTTTGGCTTGCATGTTTGAATCACACTCTTACCCACGCTGATTTTACTTAGCCCCCATGCTCCCAATAACTATGGGATGTGACTTCTCACACCCATCCTCTTACATGCATTCAATGATTGGCTTTGAAGACACTTAATCATAAAATAGAGTTTAATACACAATGATAATAAAATTCAGGAATGTGGGTGATATAATAGACATGGGTATTTCCCCCTTGGACCCCTGTCTTAGGAATTCTCCTAGATCCTCTTGTCTCTTGTGGATTAATTCATCCCCCATCTCTATCCATTCCCCCTTAGCACCTAGAATCACATTTCATTATTAAAACATAGAAATACAATTTGCATATTACAACTCTTAGCCATAACCACATATTATATCTACATAAGCATTAATTAAATTGGGGATTATAGTGGGGATGTTACATTCCCCCTCCCCTAAAATTGTGTGTCGTCCTCAATGCACACTATGCTAATATACATATACGAGTTTACATCACAATACTTAAGGGAATACAAATTCTGCAATATTACAACTCCAACAATAGTTCTAACCAAAATCTCCTATTCTTCTCAACTCGCGGACCCAAGTAATGCATCACTCGTTTATCATGGCTAACCCAAGGAATGTACCATTCGTTTATCAGGGATAATCCAAGGAATGTGCCATTCTTTTACTAGGGCCCCCAACACAAGTTGGATAAGACTCTGAGATGTGGTTCCAGAACTATAGCTGCTCAAAATGGAGTCTTGCATTCTGTTTTCTTCAAAATTGACAAAAAATTGTGGCTATTCCTCTCGCATGTTTTCTTCATGTTCTCATGTAGCATATTCAGGACCATAGTAGGTCCATTGAACCTTTACCATCCCTATGGTTTTGTTCCTGATCATTTTGACTTTATGATCCAGGATGCATATTGGTTCCACTCGGAAATCCCCTTCGTGCTCCACCTGGATCACATTCCAATAAATTATGTGGTTAGGGTCAGGCACATATTTCTTTAATAATGACACATGAAATACATTATGCACTCTCATGGATGCAAGAAATGCTAGCATGTATGTAACTAAACCTATCTTTTCTAATATTTCAAAAGGTTCACAATATCTTGCTACCAACTTTGGGAAAATTCCTAATCTTAGTGAACTTCTTTTTGCTTTCACTTTCAAAAACACATGTTCGCCCACTTTAAAATATCTAAAAACTTTGTTCTTGTTTGCATAACTTTTATGCCTATTCTGGGCAACATTTAAATTTTGCTTGATCATTTCCATCTGCTCTTCCATTTCCTTCAGCAAATCTGGCCCACAACTGCTTTGTCTTCTGGGTTATCCCGGCTCACTGGTGTGTTACACTTTCTTCCCTACAATGCTTCAAATGGACTCATTTTCAAGGATGCCCGATACCCATTATTGTATGCAAAGTCAGCCAAATGAATGTAATCGTCCCACTTGGTTGACTTATCCATTACATACATTCTAAGCATGTCCTCAATTATTCTGTTAGTCCTCTCTGTTTTCTCATATTACTCTGGGTGATACGCTATACTAAGGTTTAGATTTGTCCCAAAACCTCTGAACAAACCTTTCCAAAAATTAGAGGTAAACTTTGGATTTCTATCCAAAACTATTTCCTTAGGCACTCCATGTAGCCTTGCAACTTATTTCATGTAGATCTATGCAATATTTGTTGCCTTATGTGTTGTATTTATTGGAATAAAATGCGTTGCCTTAGTTAATTTATCCACCACCACCATGATGGAATCATGCTGCTTCACTCTTTTGGGAAGCTTAGTAATAAAATCCACTGTAACAACTTCCCCCTTCCATTTTGGAATGAGAAATGACTATAATAGCCATGCTGGATGTCTATGTTCTGTCTTCACCTTCTGGCATTCTAGACATCTGGCTATGCAATTAGCCACTTCTTTCTTCATTCCTAGCCAAAAATATTGGCTTCTTACAACTGCAATTGTCTTCTAATATCCCATGTGCTCGACATATGGCACATTGTGCATTTTCTTTAGCACTACATTTTCAGCTCATTATTCGACACATATACTTTGCCTTTGTACATGAGAATTCCTTCTTCTTTCAGTTCATAAAAATTAAGTTTTTGCTAAAAATTTCCTTACTGTAATTTTTCTTTTATGTTCGAATCATGCTGATCTGAATTTGCTGCTGCAATAATTTTATCTTGCAGATCAATCCTGTACATGCTAATGGCTGCAATATGCTTCTCATGTGCTCTCCTATTGAGTGCATCAACCACTTGATTTTCCTTACCTTTGACGTGCTTAATTTCAAAGTCATACTCACTAAGGAATTCAAGCCATCTAGTTTGTCTAGCATTTAATGTTGGTTGTCCAAACAAATGTTTCAGACCATAGTGGTATTTTCTTAGCTGAAATTTCCTCCGCATGAGGTAATGTCTCCACATTTTCAATGCATGTACAATTGCTGCTAATTCCAAGTCATGTGTAGCATAATTTTTCTCATGCTCTTTTAATTTTCTAGACTCATAGCATACCCATACCACATGATCCTTTTGAATGAGGACTCTACCGAGTCCTTCCTTGCATGCATCAGTGCACACCACAAAATATTCATCTGGATCTTCAATATTCAATATTGACACACTTGTCAAGATGTTTTTCAGCCGCTGAAAATTTTCTTCACACTTGGAAGTCCATTCAAATTTCACTCCCTTCTTTTGCAAAGAAGTGATCGGGCTTGCAATCTTTGAGAATACTTTTATGAATATACGGTAATAACAGACAAGACCCATGTATGATCTAACCTATGTCACATTCGTTGGCACTGGCCATGCTCTAATGACCTCTATCTTCTTAGGATCCACTGCTATCCCTTCTGTTGAAATTATATGACCCAAGTAGTGAATCTTCTTTTGATAAAATATGCACTTACTTAGCTTAACAAACAATTTATGCTCTCTTAAAAAATTTAACACCATTCTCAAATGTTGCTCATGTTCCTCCTCTGACTTAGACTAGATGAGTATATCATCTAGGAACACAATTACAAACTTGTCCAGGTATTCGTTGAATACTCCATTCATCGGGAAAATAAAAACAACTGGGGCATTTGATAATCCAAATGGTACTACCGTGAATTCATAATTCCCGTATCTTGTTCTGAATGCTGTCTCGCTGATGTCTTCTTCCTTTATCCTCACTTGATGATAACCTGATCTCAATTCAATCTTCGAAAAATTCTTGCACCTTTCAGTTGATCAAATAAATCATCAATCCTTGGAAAATGATACATGTTCTTTATGGTGACCTTATTTAGCTATCTGAAATCAATACAAAACCTTAAGGTTCCATATTTCTTCTTCACAAAAAGAAATCCCCCCCAAGGTGACACACTTGGGCGTATATTCTCCTTCTTTAACAACTCTTCAAGTTGCATCTACAACTCTTTTAGTTTTGGTGTGACCATCCTATATGGTGGTGTCTTGGAAACTGGGGTAGCTCTTGCCACCAAATCAATAGAGAAATCAATGTCTCTCTTTGGTGACAATCATGGGATATCCATAAAAACATCTTCAAAATCCCTCAAGACTGGATGGTTTTCAATGCTTTCCACTTTATCTCTCGCTGCCTCTTCCATATGTGCTGCAAAAATACGGCATCCCTTCATGAAACTCTTTTTCAACTGCATAGCTGGAATCTCTTTAACAACTATAAATCTTGGAATGCCTTGAATCTTACCTTGCTTCCCTTCTTCATCAAGACATATAAATGTCTTGTTGTAACAGTCTAGCACAACATAGTGATTTTCCAACCAATCCATTCCAATTAGACAATCATATGAACCCAATGGTTTGATGTTCAAATCTACCTTTGTGCTGGGTCCATTCATGTCTATTGGACAATATTTAACTAGTTCATTAATCTTCCTCTTAGCTCCCGTGGCTAACTGAACTAACCAATTTCTTATGCTTACTCCTTTGCAAGTGAAATATTTCGACAATGTTAGATTTTATGTAACTATGACTAGCTCTAGAATCAATTAAAATTGCTATGGGCTAGCTATCAATCTTACCTTCCACTTCAATCATGGGGGATTGATATTTTGCTTGCTTGTTGTTCAAGGCTACATAAATCCTTTGCATGTTTCCGCCCATGTCTTCAACTGTTTCAACCTTCTGAATGTTGTGATCATTCATCATTCTTTATCCTTTTTGAGAGCAGTCCATAAGTGATTTCCCTCACATCTCGAACAGTGTACAAGATTTTGCCTCGACATTTTCCCAAATGAATATGCAGTCTTGTGTTCATTTTGGGTTGATTAACCTTACTGATTTGATTGGGAGTTCTTGAAAAAGGGCTGCTTAAAACCTTTCTTCCTTTGATCATTTTTACCCTTCATCTTGTCATTCCAAGCTTTTTGGAAAATTGGCCTTCCTCTGCTCTGCTCATAAATATTCTTGGCTCTCCTTATGGCCTCATCCAAGGTTTTGGGGTTATCATATTCAATCTTTTCAATGTAACCCACTCAAAAACCTTTGGATTTTTACTTTCTCATCCTTTATGAAGTCAACATACTTCAACAACTCAAAGAACCTCTTCTCGTACTCATCCATTGTCATACTTCTCAACTTGAGTTTAAAGAACTATTTCATCTTTCTTTCATAATAATTCCTAGACAAATATTTCTCTTGGAAATATCCTTTGAATTGCCTCCATGAAATCCTTTACTCATCAAGGTGCTTAGATTGCTTAAGCCGATCCCATCGCATGGCCGCCTTTCCTTGCAAATGGTAGGTTGCAATTCTATCCCTTGAAGGGTAATCATGCAGATGGAAATATTTTTTTATTTCCAACAACCAGGCCTCAACCTCTTCTCCTTTCCTGTGCTCACCATTGAAAGTTGGTGGCTTAATCTTCTTGAGTTCACCTTACAATATGTCTTCCGTAGGCCTTCGCCAATTTCCTTCGGATAGGAGGCACACTTGGTCTTCTCCCTGGCCCTGAACTTGCATGAGTTCTCCTTGTGGATAGCTTTGGATAATGATGGCGCCTGCTCATGCTCCTTGACTTTCTTTCATTTCCATGATCATCCCTTTTGCTTTGGGAAATAGATGTTGTCACTTGTCTAGCATTAGTTGCTTGCTTGGTTCCAAAGTCCTTGTTAACTTGCTTATGCAACATATTTAGACTCTAAGTTTTCTCTTCCAGAGCCTTCATAATCCTTCCATTATCTTCTCTATAGTTCTCCACTTCCCTATGCAGGCTTCTCATAGTTACTGGATTCTGTCGGTCTCTTCTCCCATTTAACTCTGTCTCAACATAACCCATTCTGACATGAAGACCTCTGATCTTTTTTTTATGGATATAAGACCCTTGTGCATCCTCCATAACTGTAGTTCTCATATAAGAACCGATATTGTTTTCATGTACCTCTAATTTTGCAAGAAATGCACATGTAATAATTATTGTTAACACATGCATAACATAAAACATTTCATCTATTAGAATACAAGTTATTATTCGCATCAATTTATGAAAAAAACAATGCACCAAATAAAAATCTGATTCCTTATAGGAATTCATCTCTAAAACAACTTTCCAACGACTGTACTCATGCCTCAACTTGAGTTCCGAGCGAAAAGTTACAACATTTACATGCTGCAATTTTTCACTTATTTATTGCTACATAAATCTCTTTATTATTTTCTGAGAAATTTTAATGCCCAATTCAAAATTTTGGGTGGATATATGTCTTCTCCTCCTTAAGAAATTTCTAGCGACTATTCGTTTGCTCAAATCCAAGCTCCGAGCCAAAAGTTATGGTCCGAAGAAGTTTTTACTATTTTACCCAATTTATCCCTGTATGCTACATGTGACTTCTTTTTCTTCTTGCACATTTTTTCATACCCAAATTCTAAATATGGCACCACATATGTCTTCTATGGTTCACAAGATTTCCATAGACTTCTCCTGAGCCCCAAACAGACTTTTGAGCAATGAATTATGCCCTCTGGAAGCAATTTAGTGCTGAAAGTTTACCCTTACTATTTTGGCTGTAATTTTCTCATACAAGCTCTGTTTTGCGTTCCGAATAGCTCTCTCTAAGTTTTTTTATTTGAGCTGCAGAGACAAAGTGTACCTTGGTACACTCAAATCTCATGGGTTTTGATTGCCTAAAAGCGTCGTTTAGGGCCTCAAAATTGCCCCAGAAGTTAATGACCTTCAAAAATATGAAAAATTCAGAAAATTTCATATAAAATTCACTGTTTTATTGTTACAACAAACTTTTAAATATGAGCCATTGATCTCAAATCAGGTGAAATATGAGCCGTTGATCCGAGCTCCATCGACGATCAGTGGATCAACTCTTTCCTTTGGATGCGAGCAACCTTTTTCCCAACTTGCCGACCCGACTGTCGACCATCAACCCATTCCTTTGACAACCGAATCACATCACAACACTAAACCAACTGGCCTAACCATTAGTGGTCGACCATCGACGATTTTCATTGGAAAATGAAACTCCTCACCAATTGGGCCGATACCCGACTATCAGCCCATTGTCCATTGGTCATTTCTCTTGGCAACCACTTGTAACATGTAAATTTTCTATGCCAAAAAACAAAACTTCACTTACACCTTTCGTCAAACAATTGGCTGTGTTATCGCACAGTTTGTAGTTAGGATAATGGATTGATGAAAACAGGTCAAACTGGTGTAACTGAACCAATCCCACCCACTCTCACCTTGATGGGAAGGTTCTCTGTTTAGGGAGGTGAGGCCAAGGGGAGACGTCCTCGGTGACCTGGGGTTTTGAGAAGGCAAAAGGTTTAGCAAGGCTAAGTGATAATAATCCCCCTCACAAGTCACCACCTGATCAGAAAGTCCGGCTCATAGCCAATAAAGATAATCAGAAGTAATAACCAAGAAAGGAGTACATGCCTGAGACAAAGCAACAATAAAACTATATGTGCAAGCTTGCTTGCTGGTTAGTACTTCATATAATAAATGACTTTTTGATAATAAGCAATTGATAAAAAATATTATTGATGAAGTAAATCAATGGTTTGTACAATATAAATGATTATGGTATCACTTCTCAATAAATGCTAAAGAAACTTGGCATTCAATGTAATAGTATCAATACTTTATAAACAATGCCTTAATCAATCATTCAATTGCTTTAAAAGTGAAATGAAAGTTGCACAAAAGATGTTTATAGCATAGAAGGATGACGACAACAATATAGTCAGCAGGGTTAGTCTAGGCTAGGGTTAGTAAGAGTTAGGGTTTGTTCAAAGTATTGAAAGTTGTAGGATCAAGTTACTCAACACAAAGGGCCTATATCAGTGCGCTCCTAGGGTATATGGACTCAAATAGAGGACGCAAAAGCTTAAGGACTAAGTGATAATGGTAAAACTAAGGACAAGAGAGTTAAACCTTGAGGTGTTGCTATAGCAAGGCCTCAAGGATGAAACCCTAGGGGAGAGAGGCTCACTTCGGTGTAGTAAACCTAGGCCTCAGTGCTCTCTCCTCCTTCTTTAGCTCAATTGGCAAAAACGGCTAGCTCAAAAGATGATTGATCCAAGACAAGAGAATTTGAAAGTGATTTGTTGCTAGAGCAAGGATTCACTAGTCAAACCCTAGGGAAAGGCGGCTCAGCAGGTGTAGGCTACCCTAGGCCTTGATGCGTCTCTCTCCTTCTTAGCTCAAAAAAAGTAAAATGGCTAGGCTAGAAAGGAAGAATAGAGTGTTTCTAAGGCAAGGCTCTATCTCACTTTAGCAAATAAAATGGCTTAAAATCTTGGTAGGGACATGAGACAAGGACCTTCAATGTGTGCTTGTCACCTAGGGTTTGATTTAACAAATTATAATAATAAATGCAAGAAAACAACATTACAACCATTCAAATCAAGAAGTTTTGCAGAAATTCACTTACATTTAACCAAGAAATCACATAGCTAAACCCTAGTTGTAATACCTTCCAACAAGAGAAATGCCAAAATGCCAAGCAAAAGTCTTCCTTCAACAATTGCCCCTAACAATTTCAGCCAAAAACCCCCAAAATGGCGCAAATTTCAGACCTCACTAATAAGTGAGTGAAAGATGATGAAAAAATGAAGGTAAAACCCCTCAATTTATATAGTACAATGACCTAAATTTACTTTCTAGGTCATGAAAAGGCCGACAAGGCCAAAATACTAAAATCATATTGTTTTACATTAAATGTTTGAAAATTAAACCCTAATCAAGCAATAGAGATACATCATCCCATTTATAGGGTGATATTAGCCCCTTCTAGGGAAAATGCAGCCTCCTGGAGCAAAACATTAGCCCTCCTTGGGCTTCTCCAAGCCGCCACACGTGCCAATACTACCATATCTGCCTCCCAAGACGTCCATGCTGCTGGGTGATGTCATGGGAATCTTGGGAGACGTCCTGGGCCTTCCAAGGCCAACATTCCTGTGGAGAGGGCTCAACCCCCCTAGGTACAAATCTGCTCAGCTGCCTCTGGTGGATTCTTCTGCTCTTCCCTTGTACAAACGCTCTGCCCTGTATCTGGCTCCTGCTGGGGTCTCAACATCCATCGGGCAGGCTCTTCAGCCCCATGGAGGTTCGAACTGATCATCTCCCCATGTGTACCTTTCCGTCGGGCATGATCCTGCACATCAATAGATACGCCCTCCATGGGATCATAAGTCACAGTGATCATAGCAATGCCAATCACATCTAATCATCAATATTTATTAAACATGTGCATAAAACCCCTTTACCCCAGTCTAGTGCTCAAAGAGATTACACAAGTGTGCAATACAAGTTTGGGGAAAGTGACAGGACGTCCTATTGGGCTAGTGTCTATTGGTAGAGGGATGTTTCTGGAAAAGATTAAATCCAAGTCATGCAGGTGGGTGAGGGGGATGGGGATGCCTGGGTAAAAGGTGCAGTGATAGCAGGGATGGCTTACCAGTGGGTGCCTCTGTGGAGGGTGAGCTGCACCTGTCATGGATGCAATGTTTCTAAGCCCATTCATGCCTTTTAATCTTCATTTGTTCCAATATGATAATCAAAGGACACTGCCTTGGCTTGGTGACCAGTGGTGGCAATGTTAGCCACAAACATTTCACGGAAACGAGAAGGCTGGCTCGTGATGAGACCCCCTTTCTCTTGGCTATGCCACCAAGAGCCACTACCCTGGCATGGTGACCATATGCTAGTAGTGTCATACCGCTAGATGCTCATGGACCTAATAGGCCAACTCATGATGAGACCTCCTATCCTCTAACTACGTCTTGTCTTATTGTTTTTTATCTTTTTTATTGCTTTTTCTCTCAAGAAGCTAGTCAAGTGACACTGCCCTGGTTTAGTGACCAAAGGTGGCAATGTTACCCACAAGTGCTTTCACGGAAATGAGAAGTCTGGCTCGTGATGAGACCCCCTTTCTCTTGGCCATGCAACCAAGAGCCACTACCCTGGCGTGGTAACCAGATGCTGGTAGTGTCATACCATTAGGAACTGATCCGAAATCGGATTCA
>ML785279.1:457426-470183 GCA_009831015.1 Picea engelmannii
TATCCAATGGGAAGAGGTTGTGACAACTAATTGCCACAAGCCCTTCAAGAACAAAACTAGTGAAGAAATACGGCAATAAAGAGAGAGATAGAGAGAATGGGATGGTGAGAAACTAGTAGCATAACAGTGCAATAATGAAAGGTAAGAAATGAGGGAGTGAGAGGTCTCTTAAATAGCTTGAGAAGCTAAAGAGACCCCTCTTGAATCTTCAACATGTGTCAAACATCCAAGGGAAGACAACTCACCTGGGAAAGTAGCTAATGAGAGAAGAGGCTTTTAGGGTGGGGGGAATGGAAAGTGGATGAAGTGAAGAGGTAAGAGAAGACCCACGCATGTCTTAAAGAGGAGATCCATGCTTTCATTCCATCTTTTAATGAGATGTTTCCATCTCATTATGAGATACTTCCCAAAGAAATCAAGGATAAAGCATGGGTTTAAGGGAAAGCATGAGAGTGGAGGAGCGTGTGGGAGGATGTGCTGGCCACAATCCTAAAATTCTATGCGATTGGTGGATGAGAGGGAAAGGGGAGGTCCCACGCATCAAATGAAGGAGAGTTTCCTCTTTAAAAGTGATGTTTCCAGGCTTTACGTGAGGACTCATGTGAGGGAAAGTGTGAGGTGTGAGGGACGTGAGGTTTGAGAGTGGGAGGTGTGTGGAGTCCACACTCCAAAATGGTAGGCGAGTGGGTAAGGAGGAAAGGAGTACGTGAGCAAGGAAGGATGGACCCACACCCCTTTCATAAAAAGAGTTCTTGAATGACGTGGGAGTGAGGACGTGAGCTTTCAAAGGAGAAGTGCGTGAGGCATGAGTGTGACGTCCACATTCTCATGTGGGACGTGGAGTGGATGAAGGAAAGGCGCACCTCATGAGGAGGGGCCCATAACACACTCACAACAATTTAAAACACAACTTAAATGATTTATTAGATCAATTAATGAGTTAAGACATGCTCACGTGGGAAAGGGGACGTGAGCCCAAAGTAGGGAATTAATTAAAAATTAATTTTAATTAAATGGTGGGTTTAAAAGGTGGGTAAAGGGTGTGGGTAGGTTAGGTGGGATCTTTCTCACATTATTTCCTTTTACTTCACTTGATTTGGTCCATTATTACACAAATTACATTTTCCCATGTTCTGGGTTTGGCAATTAAAATTGCCGTTTTCCCGAAAAACTCCTAAGCGGACAAACAACCTAGCAAAACTTGTCCGACTGAGTTGAATCTTGGTCCACGGGTGCAAGGGGTCTCATTAGCTTTCTTTTGAGTACAAATACCCCTATTTCAAATCCCAGGACCTAAGTTTTACATTAAATACCCATAATTAATTAATTAATTAATCAATTAATTAATTCAGAACCTTAAAAAAAACCTAGCTATACTTGATGGAATTCCGCGAAATTTCGCGTGCTGTCTTACATGGTCATTTACAACATTCCTAAACACCAGGTACCTAGGAATGACTTCATTAGAACACCTTTCACCACTTTGGAAGATTTATTGGGTGGGAGTGAAAAACTCAAGGGAGATTAACCCAGCTGGTTAGGCCACATTAACCTCCTGAGGATAAAAAACACTCAGCGAAAGGAAATCTCCTAATAAATAAACCCTAAGGCCACTGACCTAATATGATCCATGTAGACTTATTACAATATTAACCCACGTAGGGGTGCGGTAGTCCCGCTTACAAAATTTGTGCTGGAGGCAAAAATTGCCTAGTAGAACCAAACTGTTTTCGACATACTAGCATCTGATGATGCATTACTTCATGGCACATGGAGTTGACCTCCTAGTTGAAGAGGTGGTCAACAGGCCCACAAGGCCAAAATACTAAAATCATACTGTTTTACATTAAATGTTTGAAAATTAAACCCTAATCAAGCAATAGAGAGACGTCATCCCTTTTCTAGGGTGATGTTAGCCCCTTCTAGGGCAAATGCAACCTCCTGGAGCAAAACGTTAGCGCTCTTTGGGATTCTCCAAGCTTCCACATGTGCCAATACTGCCATATCTGCCTCCCAAGACGTCCATGCTGCTGGGTGACGTCATGGGCTTCCTGGGAGACGTTCTGGGCCTTCCAAGGCCAACGTTCCTGTGGAGAGGGCTCGACCCCCCTAGGTACAAATCTTCTTAGCTGCCTTTGGTGGATTCTTCTGCTCTTCCCTGGTACAAACGCTCTGCCCCCTGCTAGGGTCTCACCATCCATCGGGTGGGCTCTTTAGCCCCATGGAGGTCCGAACTGATCATCTCCCCATGTGTACCTGTCCGTCGGGCATGATCCTGCACATCAACAGCTACGCCCTCCATGGGCTCATAAGTCACATTGATCATAGCAATGTCAATCACATCTAATCATCAATATTTATTAAACATGTGCATAAAACCCCTTTACCCCAGTCCAGTGCTCAAAGAGATTATACAAGTCTGCAATACAAGTTTGGGGAAAGTGACATGACGTCCTATTGGGCTAGTGTCTATTGGTAGAGGGTTTTTTCTGGAAAATATTAAATCCAAGTCATGCAGGTGGGTTAGGTGGATGGGGATGCCTGGGCAAAAAGTGCAGTGATAGCAGGGATGGCTTACTAGTGGGTGCCTTTGTGGAGGGTGAGCTGCACCTGTCATGGATGCAATGTTTCCAAGCCCAGTCATGCCTTTTAATCTTCATTTTTTCAAAGATGCTAATCAAAGGACACTGCCCTGGCTTGGTGACCAGTGGTGGCAATGTTAGCCACAAAAATTTCACGGAAACAAGAAGGCTGGCTCGTGATGAGATCCCCTTTCTCTTGGTTATGCCACCAAGAGCCACTACCCTGGCATGGTGACCAGATGATGGTAGTGTCATACTGCTAGATGCTCATGGACCTAATAGGTCGGCTCGTGATGAGTCCTCCTATCCTCTAACCAGGTCTTGTCTTATTGTTTTTTATCTTTTTTATTGTTTTTTCTCTCAAGAAGCTAGTCAAGGGACACTGCCCTGGCTTGGTGACCAGAGGTGGCAATGTTACCCACAAGTGCTTTCACGGAAATGAGAAGGTTGGCTCGTGATGAGACCCCCTTTCTCTTGGCCATGCAACCAAGAGCCACTACCCTGGCGTGGTAACCAGATGCTGGTAGTGTCATACCGTTAGGCACCCATGGACCTAATGAGCTGGTTCATGATGAGACCCCCCATCCCTCAACTAGGTCTTGATTTATTTTTCTACAAGTCCCTCTGTTTCTTGCTGAGAAGCCTCTTATTGCTTTCTCGGGGATCCCTGGGCGAAGCATCTCGAGGTTTTATTCTTAGGCTTTTATTGTCAGCTACTTTTACTCCCCAAGCCTTTACCCCATTCTTTCCACAAGGTAGGGTACAACCCCTAAATGATCGACCCTATGCCCAGACCAAGGTAACGGGATGGGTGAGTGGGGAATAAGATTGAAAGTGGTATGTGTGACGGGAACAGACGAAAAATCCCCCTGGTGGCAACTCAAAACCTATGGAAACAGGCTTGCTAGGGAATCCTGTCATTTCCCCCATACATGGTCAAGTGGACAATCATAAGATCCAATCACTCGTTAGAAACAAAGGAATCAAATGCACATATTCAGAGGTTTTGAGGATCAGAGTGACACATACCATGATACCCGGAGTCATTACCTCATGGAGGAAGAACCATCTCTAATGCAGGACCAAGCCGAAGGTGATGGATGCTGCTGCTACTGCTGACAAAGTGGAGGCGCTGTAAGGGAGAAAAGATGGGCCCTCCAGGGCCATGCTCAAGTCGATCTGGCTCTCGGTACTCCATGTCTAGGACCTGTGGGCCTCGAGACATAATCTCCTAGTTATCCCTGAAAGTGGGGGATAACATGCTGAAACACTTGAATTTGTATTTAATCCGAGTTATTAATGAACCAATTACACCACATGCATTTAATGAACTGGAATCAAACTGAAACTAAAATGAAAGTACCAATCAACCAAGTAGATCGCACTGTAAGTAGTTGACACAAGAAATTAGGCATAAGCTAGGGAAAATCCTCACAAACTCTGAGGAAACCCAAAGATAGAGAAAATATTTTATTTCAAGTACAAATTACAATCATTCAAGCTATACTTATCTCATCATCTGACCAACATTTGTCTTTAGAAACTGTAGGCACTGTTACTACTCCCTTTCTGTCAATTCTGTACACTGTACGAACTGTCCAGACCAACAATAAATGCACATAAATCAGTCTAGAAATGCATGCTTGCAATCTAAAATTGTATGACCTTCATTAATAACTATATTAACCTCGATTTGCGTGCTATAAATCACTGTACGACCCATAAATAATAAATGCACCCTCCAATTTTGTATACAATAGTACGACCTAGAAATTAAATGCTCATGCTATATGTAATTCTCACTTGGAAACCGTGCATGAAATTTTGCTCTTGATCTACCTTTCTCCAACACATTAATTGCTCTCTCTCTTCAATTAATGACAATGTGACTTCAATAATATTTTCTCTCTTTCCCTAGATGTCTTTTTATATTTTTCCTCTTCCCAAAACCCTAACTAACTAATCTCAACTAACTCATCAATGGATGAGATCAATCATATCTAAAGGCTCACATCAAATGCTCACAAATATTTTTGGGACCCACAACTTAACTTTTCACTTAAGTCATTGAAAAAACATAAAGTGATTTTTATAATATAAAGTCACTTTTATATTATAAAACACTTTAGGAAAGTCAAAATTGTCCCCACCATGTAAAACATCACAAAATCATGGTGTGACCTCTTGAGTTACATTTCTAACATAACATATCCATGAACTGGTCGACCCGACCGTCAACAATCCTTGTTGACTGACGAAACATTTCTCTATTTCAACTGGCCCGACTGTTGTCCATCCCTGTTGGTTGATGTGGCAACTGTTGACGTGGAATGACATGTGGATGTTGACATGGCATGAAACGTAGAATATAACATGGCATCAGGATGATGTGGAAATTGCTGATGTGGCATGACACATCATAACCCTCTTTTCTTTATCGGTCATCATCCATTTCTCTTGGACGACCCGGACACCTCACCAATTCGACTGACACCCGACCATCGACAATTTCTCTTGCCCGATTGAAACACTTCGTCGAATCATCCGACACCAAACTATCGACCCATTGACCCATCAACAAAAATGGACACCTCGCTGAATTGGCTGATGCCCGATCATCGACCCATCGACAATTCTCGTTGGTGACCAAATACTTTTCCAATCCGATCGATCCAACCATTGGCGATTTCCCTTGGCGAATTTCCAACATTTAGAAATTTTGACCAAACTCCGACTAATATGGGCCGTTGATCTTCTAGCTAAGATGATATTGATCATCTATTGGCTCCAGCTTCCCAACCTGCGAAAACTGATCCAGATCATCGACCTATCTCATCTTTCCAATTAACGAAACAAATCTCGACCGTTGATATGATCGACCTTCCAAACGGCCAAAACCTTATAATTTTTTTAAATTTATCCAAGTGAATCTGGGTTGTTGATCGGGATATCAAACACGATCTTGGCCGTTGATTCACCAAACTTTCTGCAACTCTACAATGGCCATTAAAACATGAAATTCAACCATTCCAAGTCAAATTAATCCCCATAACTTTGCAGATTGGATCCATTGAATCTCTTAAACAATTCTAAGTCCTTTAAACTTGATTTTTTCTCACGAATCTGGGGATTTCGCTCTGATTTTCCTCTACTTTTCCCCATATTCGCACATACAAATCTGCAACAATGAATTTTCCAAATTCGTAGTTGTCTTGGCCTATACAAGTCTGGTGTTTGAATTGACGGCTCTGATACCATAAAGTAACGTCTTTGAACCCAACTAAGGAACATTACTGTGAAAAATACTCATAAAATAAAATTTCTTCTAACTAAATGATTTCCTGTAGCTTATCA
Organism: Picea engelmannii; assembly: GCA_009831015.1. Taxonomy (NCBI): domain Eukaryota; kingdom Viridiplantae; phylum Streptophyta; class Pinopsida; order Pinales; family Pinaceae; genus Picea; species Picea engelmannii. The sequence continues at coordinate 463,363 of ML785279.1, forward strand.
ACTACAAATTACATACAAATTTAACTGCTGTCTATTACCATAAATTAGATGCATCCACAACATGTTAAAATCACACATGAATGCAATAAAAAACTAATTATAACGACATATAAATTATTCTCAATTACAGAGCTAATGCACAACAAATAAACTCATAATACAAAAAAAGCAAGATAAAACACTTATCTTTTATAAGTAGTTGTGCAACCAGTTGTTGGAGACTGACGTTCCACTCAACCATAGACTTTTTGTTCCAAATATCAATAGCAAGTGACCCCCAAGCCGAGGCTAGTAATCCACACAAGAGGGTGGTTTCTCACTATCCACTCACAGCTCAGAAAACCCACAACCCATAGGTAGTCTCCTACAACTATCCAAATTTTCACTAGCTCTCTTCCTATCGACCTGACTAACCCAAGGAATGCACCCCTTCACTGATCTCATTACCTCAAGCATCCCATTTGTTTATCAGGGTCTCTTTGGAATAGGTAACCAAGAATCTCTCAGCTAGGAACTCAAGGGAACTTGTTGCCAGGAAAAGTATCAACAAACAACAACAAACAACAACAAACACTTGCTGTTACATTGCAACTCACTAAGGAGTTCACTCTTCAGCCCTGGCAATCTAGATCTTTAGTATTCAACTCCAAAATGATAAAAAAATGCTCTAGCATGCTCTATAATTTTCCCTCCATGGATGCTCGAGCTTCAATATCTCTTCCTTGCTCTCTACTTGTTGTTCATGCACCAAAACTCCCTGTGTAAAAACTGTTGTAGCTACCCACACAAATTTCTCCCTTTTGCTTGCTTGCTTGACTCACACACTTCCCCAAGATGATTGTACTCATCCCCCATGCTCCTAATAACTATGGGATGTGACTTCTCACACCCACCCTCTTACATGCATTCAAGTATTGGCTTTGGGGACACTCAATCAAAAAATAGAGTTTAATACACAATGACAATAAAATTCAGGAATGTGGGTGAATTAATAGACATAGGTATTTCCCCATTGGACCCATCTATTAGGCATTCTCCTATACCCTCCTCTCTCTTGTGGATTAATTCATCCTCCATCTTTGTCCATGTCCCCTTAGAAGTTGGCATCACATTTCATTATTAAAACATATAAATACAATTTGCATATTACATCGCTTGGCCATAGCCACATATTATATCTACATAAGCATTAATTAAACTAGGGATTATAGTAGGGATGCTACAAATTGAGGAAATAAAGTCAACGTAAAGATAGGAAGTGTCAAGAGACATTGAAAGAGAACACCATGTTGTTCGTCAAATCATTGGAAGTCTGATATTTTCTACTTCTGCACTAGTAGTCTTAGCTGTGGAGTTAACTGCTTGAAAAGTTTGACTAGAGTAGTAGACTAAAGAGATGGAATCCCATGCTTCACGTTGCACTATTGAAGATCGTTTTGCGTTGCTTGACTATCACAAATGAGAAGGGATCGACAAAAAGACGTGGCCAAGGACGATGATGGATGCAAAGAGAGCGTGTGAAATATAGAAGAAGATCCAATCGAAACACTAGCAAATGAAAAAATGGTTGAGAAATCGACCTAAGTCAAGATCGACCAGAGATGAGCTTCTATGAAAGATACCTCTATCCCGGTTGCTCCTAATTCAAACATTACATACTGTTAAAATTAGTTAGTCTTTAGATAATTTTGATCCAAATTTGGACAGTGGGTATTGCTAAAATTGGTTGGAGTTTTCAATCTGCTCTCAACATATTCGAAACCTCAATTGAACTGGGTATTGCCGACTTGATTTGGGTTCTTACATTAGTTTTTCCCAGACCTAAAATCATATGTTTTCAAATTTGATTGGGAAAATATAGTATTTCAAACGAAACTTGCGTTATAAGGGTTTTCCAAGCTAGATAAGATTGGATATCGATCACTGTTTTTATTTTTTGTCCTCACACCAGTGGACGATGCGTGAGTAGACAATTTGAGAATAAATTGACAAAATGAGATCGATCGATTGAAAGCTCTAGTTGACAGAGCCGACAAATGAACGTCACACAAAGAGGAAATGGATCAAAAAAGGGTAGCAGGCGTGAAAGCATTATATGCGTAAGAGTCGCCCTGAGCAATGCGGTCGACTAAGTTCCTAACTCATCAATTGAAATAGCACAACCTCCGACATGAACGTGAAACATTTCTTTGGGCAATGAGCAGGTCGACCTTGTCGACAAGCGAATACTGCAACTACTTGACTTCACTCTGGTGGTGCGACAAGACCCACATGGATATTCTCAAGAAGACCCACGACACTTCCATTAAAAAAAAATAAATAAAAAAAAAATTGTGCGGAAATGTTTTAGCTCGTGCAATGGCCACATCGCTCAATATTATTGCTCTCAATAGTCCCACATATTAGGAGCTTGGTTTGACAGATCTTTACACACAAATTGACAGATATTGGATAATCGATTGTTGAACATGGAGGACAAGCTTCTTGATCGACTTTATGCGTGAAGTGTTGTCTTGGAGGATGCAGAAAGTTGCAAGAATGGATTGATGAGTGTTAAACAAAATTAATAATCACAATATTTCCATTTATTCTAAAATATGATCCACTTGGTCGAGAAGGACTTCTTGGTTGAGAGTTGAATGAAGGAGTCAAATTCTTGGTCGTGGGGTCGATTGATTATTCAACTTATATAACATCGGGTTGCTGGTCGACTACATCTGGGAGTGGATTGTATAAACTACCTCATATAGCACGATTTATTGATTTGTGCCCATCATATAATCTCATTGTTTGTCATTCTGCAAAGGAAGAAATTGCCCAACAATGCGTGCCGAAGGCATCATCGACTGGATTCCAACACAATGAAGAAGAGAGAGATGCTTCCCTGATCTGATTGTTGTCTTAATAATCGTGGCATGATAAGTTGACATACATAGTAGCCCTATTGTTCCAAAGTTCACCTTTAAAGTCGAGAAAAGAGTGGCCAAGTTGATTGACTAGTGACTGCCCATGTGACACTAAAAGGAATCCAAGAAATCCGATTGAACTAAAGAATCGACTAAATATTGGGGCAGTCAATCAGAAACGGATCGACGAAGTCGGGTGCACTCCTCGAGAAAGGAAACCCGACTAGCTATGGACTTGACGTGAAGCCGTCAACTCGACAATTAGATATGAAGAAGTCGAGTCTCGGTCGAAGTCGGAGTCGAGGGTCCATTAAAGTTTATGGTCGAAGTCGAAGTCGAAGTCATCGACTTTACGGTCGAAGGCGAGATAGTTGACTGTTTTCGAGGTCGAATCTCGGTTGGGGTTGATTGAAATCTCAGTTGAACTTCCTATTGGAAATGTCTGGCAACAATTCCTCCCAAAGGGAAGCCTCAAATTCCATGGTTTGATTTTTGGGGCCTTGTAACAATTCACTTGGATATGAAATAGAATCTTTTAATATTTCCATGTATATTTGGTATTCCAAATGTTTTTCTCCAGTAGTGAAAATTGATGTATTCCATAGTAGCGGGAAGTGATGTGATCCCTAGTAGTGGGAGCTACCCCAGCATAGGTTGGTATGCTACTCCAACGTAGGCTGGTATGTTACCCCAACGTAGGTTGGTATGCTACTCCAACGCAGGATGGTATGTTACCCCAACGCATGTTGGTATGCTACTCCAATGAAGGCTGGTATGTTACCCCAACGCAGGTTGGTATGCTACTCCAACGTAGGCTGGTATGCTACCCCAACGCAGGTTGGTATGCTACTCCAACGCAGGCTGGTATGCTACCCCAGTGCAGGCTAGTATGCTACTCCAACGCAGGCTGGTATGCTACCCCAACGTAGGCTGGTATGCTACTCCAACGCAGGTTAGTATGCTACTCCATTGCAGGCTGGTATGTTACCCCAATGCAGGTTGGTATGCTACTCCATTGTAGGCTGGTATGTTACCCCAATGCAGGTTGGTATGCTACTCCAATGCAGGTTGGTATGTTACCCCAGCGCACGCAGGCTGGTATGTTACCCCAGCGCAGGTTGGTATGCTACTCCAACGCAGGCTGGTATGTTACCCCAGCGCAGGTTGGTATGCTACTCCAATGCAGGCTGGTATGTTACCCCAACACAGGTTGGTATGCTACTCCAACACAGGCTGGTATGCTACCCCAACGCAGGCTGGTATGATACTCCACCGCAGGCCGGTATGTTACCCCAATGTAGGTCGGTATGCTACTCTAATGCATGCATGTATGTCACCCCAACACAGGTTGGTATGCTACTCCAACGCAGGTTGGTATGTTACCCCAACACAAGTTGGTTGCTACTCCAACGTAGGTTGGTATGCTACCCCGACGCAACTTGGTATGCTACTCCAACGCAGGCTAGTATGTTACCCCAACACAGGTTGGTATGTTACTCCAACAAAGGCTTCTACACTACTCCAGTGAAAGTGAAAAACTTCTTATGATGTATGGATTCATGAAATTCAACAAGACAATGGTTGAGGTGTGAAGAAGCGCAAAAGCAGTGATGATGATTGTGCCGAGAGGAATACCTTCCTCGGTAAGAGGGAGTGTTAAATCTTTGAGTCAGATTCTATGTGAGCTGACGAGTTACTAGTTCTGTATGAACTAGATGTCGACTTGTAGTATCGGAAATGATTCCCATTTAGAGTGCCAATCAATAGCATCGAAGGTTACTAGCTAGAGGGCCAACCAGTAGTGTTGGAGTGTTTTCCAGCTAGATGTCTAATGTGCGGCTATGATGGTGATACTTGATCTGTTTGATCATATGATAGCCTGTGTGGCTATGGTGATGATACCTATAGACTAGTCTACAAGACCATGTGAGTCTTTCCCATGCCATATGAGATGGATGGATGTGTTTGAGATCACTACATGAAGAACATCTTAGTTAATACCTCCCTAGCCAAGAGGGAGTGTTGATGTTTTGGTAGCTGCGGGAGATATTAACCTCCATGTGTAACCTATGACTTAGAATAGAATATTTTGGAAGCAAGTGAACCATTAAAAAGATGTGTGGAAACCCTAGAAGACAAATCGACCTAGCAGAATAAATAATATTAGAATAAATAATATTAGAATAAATAATATTAGAATATTATCTTCCAGAAATACAAGTCGACTCCACAGGAAAAAGATAAACATAAAATATAATTACCAAAAATTCAGGTCGGCCTAGCCAGAAAAGTCACTGGACAAATTAATATAAATAGAGGACATTTTAGCTCATTTGGATATCCAGTCAGAGCGCAAGTCTTGTGGAGAGTTGTAGTTGCAGCAACTGCAACTGCAAGGAGGAATAAGGGTGTATGGCCATATCTTGGTCTTGGTATCTCTCTAGTGCTATCAAGTGATTCTCTTGGTGAAACTCTTGGTGATATTCTTACTAAGTATGACACAAGGTTGAGAGAGTAGTGCAGTTTCAGTTACTGTAGTTGTGTATGACACTTATTCTGTGGATATGGAGACTCTCTCTCTTGTGTGCTACCATTGGAGAAGGAGCACTCTACTTGTCTTGAGTTGTTGTTGCAGTTAACAACTAGGGGGTTTATCTGTTGGTTCTGGAGTAGGCTTGCCAGAATTATTCTAAGTAAAGGTTAGTGTGCTCGAGGGTGGCATATATGAATGCATATGGTTGGGTGACAATGATGTGACATTGTCTATGGTTAAACAAGCATACCAAAATTTCAACATCTTCTTCCATCATTGACCTAAGGGGTTCCTCTCATTATCTCCCCATCCTCCATCTCAATCCCCCTAGGGTCATCGAGATTCCCCTCTTGAGTTGATCACATCATCTCTAAAGAGAGGGGAGTACCTATCTGAGGTGACAGTGGGTAGGTATTCCCATAGTTTTCCCACGTTTGTGGATTGGGTCAGGATTTCCCCAACCTACAATCCATGCGATTACATTTTGGCGCCATTGTTGGGGAGGATTTTGAATCCTTTTTCATGCCCTAACGACATTTTGGCAAGCTTTAATCCCAAAGCCCTTTATCTCTAGCTTGCATGGTGACTCCATATGAGGGAAGTTCCCTTTTAATTTTTATGAACACTAAGTTCATCTGACGACTACATTGAAGTAACTTCCCAGATAATGGAAGCATGGCTCTATGGAACTTCCATGGGGCATACAAATCCCTGGATATCGAGGATGTTTATTAGTATCCGAACAAATTCTCGACAGATTGGTACAATATCATCCCTGTTATCGCACGGTTTGTAGGAAGGGTTTAGGCAGCTTGAGTCAAGGCTTAAAACCGGCGTAACAGGAGCTTCCCCACCCACTGTCACCTCGATGGGGAGCTCTTTCTATTTAGGATNGCTAGTCCAAGGGAGACGTCCCTAAGCAATCTGGGTTAATGAAGGGCTAAAGGTATAATGGACCAAGTCAAAGAAATTCCCCTTCACAGATTACTGCCAGGATGAGATAGTCAAGAAGAATGTCTTCCACTGGATGGCACTTGTTTGCGAGACAAGACAAATAAACTAGAATATGTGCTGCCGTGGGTTAGTACTTCAAAAGGATTAATGACTATCTTCAAATATTCATATGAGCAATGGTCAAATGCTATTATTGACGAAGTCAATGATTGCTAAACAAAGACCAATGACTAATATCACTTCTTCAATAAGAACACCAAAAGATAAGAGCATTCAATGTGCAAAATTAGATCCTTATTATATCACAATGCTACAAATATCAAATCTGCTCATAGTAGATAATGTTGCTGCATCACCTATATTGTTGCTACAAGAAGTGTGACGTCAAGCATTAATTGATAGGTCAAAATGAAGACAAAGAGTAGAAC
>ML785279.1:496847-511834 GCA_009831015.1 Picea engelmannii
ACAATTTAGTCAAAGACTCCCACATCTCATAGGCACGTGTCTTCCCCATCAAGTGAGGAATCAAATGATCCTTGATGGCATCAAGAATAAACCTCTTAGCCTTGATACTCTTCTTAGTGTAAGCTGCAAGAAGAGTAGCATCAATAGGTACCACAACAAGATGAGTAGCAGTATTTTCCACAATGTCCCACAACTCATTTTCTTGCAAAAGCAAGATCATCCTCTCGTTCCAAGCACCAAAATTTGCTGCCCCATCAAGTTTGTCTTCAACTCTCAAACCTGTAGCCATTGACCCTTTTCTACTGAAAATAATAAATTCAAAAATCTGCCCTGTGAAGTGACTGCTGTCCCAACTTTCTGACTGCTGAAATCTCTGCTTCTTTTCAACTCAGCTCTGATACCATGTAAATTTTTCAGACCCCAACCCAGTTTCAGTCTCGCTGATTTTTTAGCCAATGTTTAATGCCCAAACCCAGTTTTATATCAACAATTAAATACACAACAGAAAATTAATTTCAGAACTGAAACATGAGGATTCTGAACATCGTTTATAACGCAGAAATAAAATATCAGCAACACATAAAACTCAGAAAATTATAGACACAAATATTTTCGGTCTAACATCGACCCTTGAAAAACCCACAAGGGGAAAACCAGTGAGAGAGGGATTTTTATTATTTATGAGCTTCTGAGAAATTTCTTTTTACAACATATTCATCTTCAGAAATTACAAAAACTTATCTCAGACATTCTTCTGCAAAAATCCTTCTGAACATTCCTGGGAAAGCTCGTCCATTTCTATGCCAGAAATCCGTACAACTGTATGACTGTCCTAGCGATAAATGTTGTACGAACTGTCTCGATTTTTGTGCCAAATTTATGCTAAGACTGTACGAAATATGCAGCAAGAACAACTCCTCGAAAACCATGTCCTTTCTTCTTGAAAACTGTGCTGTACGACCCTCGAAAATCGTGTCAAAAATCTGTACAGACAGTACGAAATTTCACCCATAAATTAATGACAACAGGTGCCTCGATTTCTGTACCAATAAATGATTGTATGGCAGCCTTAGGATGCATGCCAAACTTCTCAGAAATGTTTTTGCTATCTCCCTCGATTTATGTGCATAATAAATGGCTGTATGACCTCTAGATATCCATACCGTACAGACTACATTCAATGCTGTACTCTGCCTTGAAACTCGTGCTAGCTTGCTTCCTTGGGATGCATGCCCAGCTCTGCAAATGATGCCTCTTCTCAAGCTCGACCTCTCTCTTGCTCTCCAAAAGTTGAAATGAACAACCCTATCTAGGGTGCGCCCTCCTACCCTAATCGACCTCATGAGGTAGGTGAGGGGTCTCTTAATCCAATGGTTGAGATTGCATTAGATGAGTGGTTGATATTTGGTGTCTCTTCACTCACCCTCATTAAAGTCATAAAGTCACCTTTTAATTTGCATCTCACAAATTAAATGACTAGGGCCCACATTAGGCACTTTCTCACCCCTTAGGTGCCTAGGGATGAGAAACACTTGCCTAGGTACTTTATTTAATTAAAAATTTAACAAGGGAATGTAGCTGGAAAAAGATAAAAGCCAAAATTATAACCTTCTAGATGCTCTCCCAAAGAGGCCTTGAGAACAATGAAACACTTCTCCCAAAATAAATTGAAGAACCACAAAAACAAATTTCACATATATAAATGTCCCACTTGTTGAGGGATCTACACAAGTGCGGTATACCCTTTTCTTTACCCATATGGAACTCTGTGTACCTTTGGCTTCAAGTGACATTGTGGTACTGCCTTCAAGTCTTATGTTACCCATTTGGAGTACCCAATTGTTTTGGACTTTAATTAAGTAATGGAAAATGAATGGGCTTGGGAAAATGATGCATTGAAAACAAAGGTGCAACACACCCTCTACAAAGGCACCCATAAATGAGACAATATGAACCCTTATATGTCATGAACCCCATGCCCAAAAGTATTACCCCCCATCCATTCCATCTTTTTTACACGACTTAGAGAGGGTCCACTCGAGAAACACTCAACTTGAGGAATGACTCACCCAATAGGTCATCTTGACAACCCTGAAATATCCCAAATCGAGTTGAACTGGATATCTACTTCTAGACTAGTGTTTTGACTCTCGAATCTGATACTCTGGGGGTTTCTGGATGCGTTTGAGTTAATTGTTTAACATGCTTGGTGATTTTCGCATGTGTGTGTCATACAAATAGTGTTTAAGCAGTATATACGATACATGTGAAATAAGGGACAAACACCATCTCAATAGTATGTATTATGGAAAAAGCAAGAAATACAATGATATGATGAAAGTAGAGAAGCAATATTCAACTAGATCTCATGGATCGTCACTGGAATACAATGAAACTAATACAAAATACCCGTGAACAAAAGATGTGGATAGATCCAAACAAGCACAGATAGATCGGCAAAACGCAGTTCTAGAATCTCATGGCAACTGTTGCAAATACTGGAAAACTCACCCTGGAGGCTATACTCGACATAATCGCTTGGAAACTATTCCAAACTAAGCATCCTGGTCCCTAGGCTCCTCCTGGAAATTTTCGGACTGAAGATTTGACCTCTGAAGCTCCGAATGTCATCCCCTGGGGGGTTGCGCACCTCCTAGGCTCTGTGAGTAAGCCCTAGTGATTCCACCAACAAAATCCAATGATATGGCTCTTGAAATGTGCGCCCTGGCCTCCTTTGTAATGGGTCGAAAGGGTTTCCTCTCATCTGATCCAGAAATCCTCCTGGAACCCCAAATGTCCCTCCTCAAGAGCTGTACATTATCTGGCTGACTGATGCGCCATGGTAGATTCCACTGTCATAATCTGATAACTGGTGGCTCAAAAGAAGTGCCCTGGCTGATCCTCAACTGGCTCGGAAGGAATCTGCAAGATAATCCCCGGTCTCATGCAGGTACACAAAACCCTCTCTAACCCTTGCGCCTTCACTAGCTGAGTTGTGCAATCACTGCAGTAGACCTGAATACTCCTGAACTGGCATGGTGAAATACTTGGATGGTATCTCCGATAAGATATGGTGTGTCTTCCAACACCGAAACCGATCTGTGTGGTGTTTTCCTCCAGAAATCCACAAAACAACAAGAGGTCGATTTCCTCCTCTGGAAACTGTCTCAACATCAAATCATAACATAATGAGTAATTAGGTCGAATTCCTCCTTTTATACCCTTCCCGATCTAATTCTCTGTTGACATAACTTAAGCTAGACACTTTTCCTCCTAAGGTGAGTGATTAATTAATTAAGTCTCCCTCTCAACACCTTTTTCTTCTATTTCTCCATTGACTTTAGCTTAAGTGACTTTTCCTATGCTTTTTGGCTTAATTCATCGTTTAGCCACTAATTCACCCTTATTTCTCCTCTTGTTCCCTATTTGTGCCTGACTATAGTCTATGAGAACATATAGACTACTAAGTCACTCCCTGCTGACCTACTCTTGGGAACGGGACATCACAAACCCTCCCATACCTAAACTTGGCAAGTTGCATAAGGTCTTTGAGAACTTGTTTAATTTGATAAGATAGTTTTGATGCACATGTGTAGGTGTCTCTTGTATTAAATGTGATTTTACTTGCTATGATACAGTTGAATTGAGACCCTTGGAGGGCGCACTCATTCGTCTTTGCAAGAGCTTGTTTGGTGGATGTTTTGAAGGAACAAGCCTATCTTGGGCCTTCTTGGGGGCTTAAAGCCCATGTATGGATTCCATGACCCAAACCTTTTGGCAAAACAAATGATGGACATTTCCTTTGGAGGCTAAAGCACTGCACTTTGGGGCTTGACATCTTGTTTGGGGCTAGGGTTTGATGATGGTGGTGATGCTTGATGAGGATTTGGCATGATGTATTGGAGGAGGACACTTGGCACGAGGAAACATGGCCTTTGGAGGAATAACACTCTCTTCAACAACCCAAACTTTCTCAAAGTGCCAAAACGTCACCCTTTTAGGGTATGACATCACGTTTCTATGGTTTCTTTATGTGTAAAATCAAATTATGAATTTTTAAAGGGGAAATTAAAGGGGGTCGGCCTCCTTAATTGTGTTTTACCCTAATGATATGTGGACAAACTTTATTTTTAGTCCTTGAATAAATAAAGGGAAAAGATCATTTCATTTTCAGAACGCACTCTCTCTTGAGTGAAGACATTCTTGGCTGAAAAGTTTGCCCTTTTTGGGAAAATCAATTTCTCTCTCTTGGGAATTTTTTTTGGATCCTATCTAGTCTATTGTGGAGCTAAAGTGGTGCAATACCTTCTTGGAGACTTTTCATTGCATGTGGATGAAATTTTCTTGGTAGATAAGGGCTTGATCTTGCTATATTGTGAAATTGGTAAGGAATTTTCTGCAATTGTTGGTAATTTCTTATTTTCATCTTGTTATTGTTTATAACACTTGGAGGAGTATAAGGGAATACACCCTCCACCAATTTCATCTTATTTTTTATTGGATAAGTCATTTTTCAAAGGTTGCCATGAGGAGTACAAGGACATAAACCTCCTAGATTTACCTTCTTAGGTCTTGCATACTCTAGGAAGTAAAATGGATTACACCCCTAGAGGAGTTGCAAACCTAGCCTTTAAACTCAAGACTCCATAACCCATTGGCAAGGAACTAATCTATTTTTGCATTGGAGAAATAAAATACTTTCATTATAATGCGTGATTTTATGAGTTATTAAAATTTTCTAAATTGGAATCAGTTCTATGCTTTACTAGCTTGCTTGAGCCACTAGGGAGTCTAGCTTAGCTACTGATATCTTGATGCTGTTATAAATTTAATTCTACAGCTATTAGGGCTGTAGAAAACCTCTTCTTTTACTCAACTCACTTGCCAACCGCTGAAATTACTTGTAAACTTGTACTCTTATTCTACTGCTTATTGTCTATCTTTTCGATGGTTTACTTGTCAATTTTCGTGGTTGGAATCTGGTGATGTAGAAACATTTTTCTATAGCCATAAGGGTTCTCTAATATACTTCTAAAAATATCATCTAGCAGCCCTAATTGATTGTCAAAGCTTGTGCTAAAGTATTGGAAAATTGTCTACTTGTTTAGTGCTTCATTGTCCAATAAATATTTGATGCTTTTGATGGTTATTTCTGCAATAAGTAACATATTTCATTGCTGATATATACATTTGTTTATTTTTGCAATTTAGGAAAGCAAGCTTCACTTGCTTGTCCCTTTGATAATTAGGCTTTTATCTCAATTATTTGTCTTGTCTCTGGCAGGTGTAACACTCTGGTGTAGGTACTCAAGCCTTTGGCAATCACCCTCCATCCACAAGACTCATTTGCAAGCTCCCATCCTTCTTCCATCATTGACATAAGGGGTTCCTCTCATTATCTCTCCATCCTCCATCTCAATCCCCCTAGGGTCATCGATATTTCTCCCTTGAGTTGATTATATCATCTCTAAAGTGAAGGGAGTACCTATCTGAGGTGACAATGGGCATGTGTTCCCACAATTTTCCCACTTTTTTGGATTGGGTCGGTTTTTTCCCAACCTACAATCCGTGTGATAACAAGCATAACCATTGCTTCCTGAAAAATGAGAAGATACGAGAGATCCCAAAAGGACCCCATGATTTCCACGAGAAGGAAAGATGAGATAAGGGACAGGCTCAGGTCTAAAGATAGTCCTTCCCAAAACCCAAAACATGTTGCTTCATCATCTAGAAATCCTTGTAAAAATACCTTGGATGAAAACATTGTTGCTCAGTCTTCAATTGCTCAAAGTTGGCCACAACTTTGTATTCATCAGAATTTGAGCATGAAGGTGATTGGAAATATTTATAGAGAAAATCCATATTTCCAAAAGGGCACGTATCACAATTCCCAAGGGATGATCCATCTTGAGTATATTGTGACAAGTCACCCTCAAATGGATGAAATAAATTCGTGACCATATCATCATTAGGGTGCCGAATATATGAATCATATATGCATGAAGATCATTCCTCTGAAAATGATAACTCAACCCCCTTTCTTGAGATCTATATTCAACGTCATAAATGGGATCTCTATAAAAATGAAATAGCCCACATCCCATCTACGTCTTCCAACATGTATGAAACCATCAATATGTTGATCAACCACGTTAGAGAGGTCATCCACAAGATCATCTCCATCATTGAGGCTAATCATGTCTTCATATTCATGTGCAGGAGGAAGGTAAGGCTGTACAACTTCCCCTTCATCAAGCGGGAGAATGGACACTGATATCTCATCTGGGTCTTCATCATCGAGATCTTCTTGGCAACTTTCTTCATGGATTTGTTCTTCAAGTGCTTATTTTGCAAGGGGTGGATGAAATTCTTCCTCAGTTTTTCCCTCTTCAAATATTGTCTCGTCATGGACTAGAAAACCTTCTCTTTAAAGGGCGTCTTTGAGTTCTTGGAAAGCATCTTGCAAATTTTGAGTAGATGGCCCACAATGCTTAAGAAATTCTTCAACAAGCTCTGTAGAAGACCAGATACTTTTCAGATCACATGAGTCTGCAAGCCACTTCCTTTGAATTGATTCCAGAGATGATACACAAAATTTCATTAGTACATATTCATGCAATACATTTATACTTGAATCATACTTCATATAATTCACAACATGGGTGACTGCTAGAGTTGGGTTACCATTGAACTTGGGGCAACTTGCCCTCCACTTCGTAGAGCAATGATTTGGATATCAATGGATATTCTAAACATCAATAGAAGGGTACACCTTATAGAACACCCATGGCAAATCTTGTGATGCCATGGTTCCATTACTGAAAAGGCCATTCAATGAAGCCACCAGATGAGCTCAAAGTTCATCAAAGATGGAGGGGGCATCTTCTCTCAATGGAGTCGCTAGACAAACTAATATGAAGTTCATCAAAATGAAAAGGGAACTTTCCTCAAATGGAGTCGCCAGGTAAGATATGGTAAAGGCTTTGGGAATAACTTGCCAAAGCGTCGTTAGGGCTCGAGAGAGGATTCAAAATCCTCCCCGAAAACGATGCCAAAATGTTATCGCACATATTGTAGGTTGCAAAAAGCTTGAACCAATCCAGAAGTGTGAGACAACTACATGAGTAGCTACCCACTGCCACCTCAGATAGATACTCCCCTCACTTTAGTGATGATAAGTCACCACAAGGGGGGAATCTTGGTGACCCTAGGGGAATTGAGATGGAAAGTGGTATAATGACCAATGGATCCCCTAGAGGTCTAGGTTGGAGATGAATGAAGGATTGAGGAAGAGTCTTGTGGAAGGGTAAATTATTGCCAAGGGTTGTGTACCTGCAAAACAATGTTATCCCACCAAGACAAGACGATATATTGCAATGTAAGCCTCGAAACCTAAGGGAAATAAGAAATATAAGCTAGCTGTCCCAAAACTGCAGCATATATCAGATTTATATAAAAAACAAGTAAATTACAATAGCTTCACAACTAAACATCAAAGTCACCAAATGATTATTGGATAATTAAGCCCAAAACATGTAGATAATATTCCAATACTTAAACTCAAATTTTGATGAAAAAATAGGGCTGCAAAAATACGTTATCAACAGTGTATTAGGGAAGCCTTATGGCTGTAGAAAACAATAGCTACAACAACGATATCTTACCACAAAAATTCACAAGTAAACTTTCAAAACGATAGCCACTGATTAGTAGAACAATAATCTAGGTTTACAAGTAAATTTCCACTGTAGATTAGAGAGTAGAGAATGAAAGAATGAGGGTTTTACTGCAACCCTAATGGATGTAGCATTAAATTTGTTACAACAACAAATTCCTTGGCTAAAAGAGGATTCCCTTAAGGCATAAGCAAGCTTATAACACTAAGAAAATATTCCAACTTGAACAAGTACAAAATCTCTCAATTTCACGTATACCAATACAATGATTTTATTTTTCCAATGCAAATTAAGATTGGTTCCTTGTCAATGGTTTATGGAGTCTTCTTGTGTAAGGTTAGATCTACTACTTCTCTAAGGGTGTAAGCCCTTTTACTCTCTAGATCAAGTAAACCTAACAAGGTAAATCTAGGAGGGTGTAAGCCCTTTTAATACTCTTAGCAACCTTTGCAATAGCTTATCCATTTAACAATAATGATAGACTTGGTGGATGGTGTATTCCCTTATACTCCTCCAAGGTTATAGACAAGAACAACTATGACACAAGAAAGAAAAACCAACAACATGCAAAAATTCCTATTATCGTGCAAACTATAGGTTGGGCAAAGCCCGATCCACTGTCACTGTGGGATGGCGATAACAGTGGGAGATTTTACCCATTGTCACCTTATATAAACCCTCCTGTTGACCGCCCATTTAGCACCGGTGGTCAACTCCATGTGCCATGAAGAGATGCATCATCAGATGCCATGTTGTCGAAGACTTTTGGTCCTATAGGGCAGTGTTTGGCCCCAACACTTTATTTTGTAATTGGAATTTCCGCACCCCTGCATGGGTTAATAATGTAATAGGTCTGCATGAGTCCTGTCTAGGTCAGTTACCTTGGGATCAGTTCACTGGGAGAGTTCTTTCACCGAGGGTTTTTTATCCTCAGGTTATCAGTTGGGTTTTTCAGCCTTACTGATTTCCATTGAGTGTTTCCCTCACACTTGTAATAATTCCTCCAAAGTGAACGACGTTCTAGTGGGATTATGTTTTGGTAACTATTATAGGGAATCATTGTAAATGACCATGAAAGACATCTTAGAAAGTTTCGCGGAATTCCGTCGAGTCTAAGTCAGTTTTTGTTAATTAATTAATTTTTAATTAAATTTCCCTAAGTTTGGAGGTTTAATTATTTAATTAATTAATTATTTTTGAGCAATAATTGTAAAAAATAGGTCCTTGGACTTTTGATAGGGGTATTTGTGCTCAAAAGAAATGGGATAGCACCCCCTACATCCATGGACCAAGTTTAAGCTCAGTTGGACAACTTTAGCCATGGGTTAGTCCACCCGGAGTGTCAGTCAGTCTAAAACAACAATTTTAATTGCTAAAATCCAAACATGGCAAAAATGTAAAATTGTAATAATGAGTTTAGAGGATGTAAAATGATGGAATAAAGGTTATAAAGATCCTCCCTAAGATAACATAACCCTCCCAACCTTTTCCAACCTATTCTAACCCCTTACCCACCTTCTACACTCAAAAGTCACGCCCCACTAGGGGGATTGACGTTTTTCCTTTTTTAATTTATTTTGTGGCTTGAATAGGGCCCCATATCACGATTTATGACTCCCTTTAACCCCCACATCACCTCCTAGGGTGATCCCACTCCTTTGTTTTTCATTAATCTCCCTCCATTATTTCAATTTCACCCTTTTTTTGTGCCCTCCAAGAGGAGTTACGCCCCCCTCCATCTAGAAAATCCACAAATGATTTTTTAAAAATTATTTGAGACCTCTAACCTTCCTTGGCATCAATCCCAAGGCCTCCCACACCTATTTGCTTGAACCCAACACCTCCTACATTTTTCTACACCCTAGATCTAGTTTTCAAACCCTAGATGGTGCGCCCTAGCCTTGAGATCTACTCATTTGCTTGGTGGTGGACACTTGGATTAGATCCAAGAGAGGTAGGTTTGCCTCTCCAAGTATAAATAGATCTCATTTCTCCTCCCAACTCACCATATCTTGAGCTATTGTTATGCTACTTGATTTTACACTCTCTCTCTCTCTCTTTTCCATCCATTTTCATTTTCTTCTCTAGGGTTTTGGAGCAAGTATTTCTCCAACATCCCTCTTCTTGAAGCAATAATAAAGGAAACTTTGGAGGATTTTGGGAATATCTACAAGTATTTTGGGTCTTACAACATATGAGGTGAGATTGTTTTAATTTGATATAATGCATGTATGAATGGATCTTAGGTAAAGTATTTTATTTAAGTAGTTTTTGCAAAGAGTATTCTTGTGAATCTATATATGTGGTTAGCTAGATAAGGTGCAAGTATTTCACTTATTAGTTTAACCCTCCATATTATCCATTGTATGCATGCTATTGTGTTGAGTTTTTGCAGGTTGAACCTCAAGGGTTTCATTAGATGTGCCTTGAGCAAAAGTCTATTCTTTGAGACTCACATACACTCTAAGCAAGCTTCTAGTATTGATTCCTCTTCTTATATTTCTGTTGCAGACCATATTTCAGCTAGCATACTTAGTCTTATGGTCATAAAAAATTAAATCTTTTTCATAAAATTTCTAAAGAAGAACTTTTCCCTTAAAAAGACAAAGTTTTTCCAAATTTGTGTAGTTGTGTGTAGCCTTTCTAGCAAGGGAAACCTTGCTGGTTTTGCAGGTATCAGATCTGGTTGAGAGGAGTCTTGGCTGCCCCAAAGACATCCACACAACACTAAAGAGCCCTCCAAGGGGTTTGGTAGCTATCTCTCAACTCCCCTTTTCATTTTCTAGCATTTTTGTAAGTTTATTTTTCCTTTTTGCTTGTTTGTTGAAGCTCATAGTGTAGGAGGAGAATTGGTATGGTATCCTCCCACTTGTGAGCTCTTGGGTAGGTAGGACGTGGCTTGGATCTAGCCTTTCTTCATTTTTTTTTTAGCCTTCTTGAGGTAGGACRTGGGTAGCTTGATTGCTTGGCTTGTTTGTTTGCTTTCTTGCTTCATTTTTATCTTCTTGCTTCCATTGGTTGTTTCTTGCTTCTATATACGTCATTGTGATATAACTTAAACAAAATAACTAATCACCTACCTAGTTGGGAGAGGAATACCCCAAAGAGGTTAGGTTAATCTTCAATGTGTTATAGATCTAAGTGCTTAATGTTTTGATATTTATGTTCTAGATCTAGATCAAACACCTAATAACTACTTAGCATAAGCCTATTGGGCCTCTTGATCAACTAAAGTTATGTCATGTATGCTTAGTTCTTTCAAGTGCTTATCTTCACACTCATGCTTAGATCTTAAATCTTAAATGTTTTAATGCTCTAGATTTTGATGGTTTATTTCTTCATTGCCTAGATCATTGATGTGATTGGCCATATGCTTAAAAGTAACTTGTTTCTAAGTGGATAAGTAAGCAACMCATCTCTCTTTCTTTACACACTTAATGCTCTCATATGTGGTATAAGTGTGGTTAATCTATTGCTTGGCAAGTTGTCCTTGCCCTCATTTGTTATTCTTTTTTACAAGCTATCTAATTGTGCATCTAATAACTTGCGCTCACATAGCATATATGTGTTAATGCCTTTAAATTCACAAGCTTAAGCAACACATATTGGGCTAATAACAGTTTCGGCCAAGTCATTAAATCACTCATTAAAAGTGTCATAAAATTCTCAAAACACTCTAAAATACTCCTAAAAGTCTACCTCACTTATGTAATAACTTAAACTATTTAGGGTACCTTAGACCACCATMTTCACCATCTAAAACGGGGCTTGAGGAAAACAACGGAGGGTAATGGCAGGGGACTGTCTCGTGGTGCACCAGGTGTGTGTCCTCTCTGGGAAGTACTCTTGTTTTGGGCTGATTGGTTCTGCTAGGGTTGGCCTCGTTGCTATACTATCTTGAGCATCCAGCAGTTATTTGGCAATAGGAGGAGGCTTCAGTGAAAGCTAATTAAAACTTTGATAAATCTTAAGAAAGCCTAATAATTAAACCCTAGACCAAACCTAATGGAATACTTGGGGGGTTTAATAATTAAGAGTGTAGATCATCTTTGATAATCTTAACAACTTTTGTGCTAAGCCTTCTAAATCTTCTTGAATTGTTGTTGATATTGCTCATGATGATGTATTGATGATGATCTCATAATTGTGATGAATTGTTGATATGATGCTTTAATCCTTTGTATCCTGCACAAACAAAAATAGCTAATTGGTTAGCTTGTTGTTGTAATCTAGCATTCTTTATTGTAATTAACTGTACATGCTATTCTTTATTGTAGTTAACACTTGTACTTCTCTTAGCAACCCTTGTCAAAAATGACTTATAAACTTAGAAAATGAGATGAAGCTTAATGGAGGGTGTACACAACGTACTCCTCCTAGGGTTTCAACCAACAATGACCAAGAATAATCAAGAAAGAACTAACAAATGCAGATTTTCCTTACCAATTCCAAGAGAGAGAGAGAGATCAAACCCTAGTTTACCAAGCAAATTACCATCCAAGAGAAAGAACATAAGCCTTCAAGAGGGGCACACCTCTTTATCTCAAGCATTCCCCAAGAAATATCACCAAGAATCATTTGCACAAGAGAGAGATACCAAAAATGCCCAAGAGGGCACAAATTTCAGCCAATATGTCTTCTAACAATGGGAGAGCTATGTTGTAAAAATGAAATGAAATGATCTCTATTTATACAAATCCTAGTACAAGTGTTTGTCCACTTAATTTTAGGGTAAAACACAAAGTAAGGGGACAACAACCCTTACTTTTCCTCTTTACAATATAAAATTCAAATTTAACCCTAAAATGCACATAAGAAACCCTAAAGAAGCATGACGTTACCCCTTTAAGACTATGTTTTGGAATCTTTGGCAAGTCGTTGAGGTTGGGGATGAAACGTTGGGCCTCCAAATGCCTTCCTCCAAGGTGCTAGGACCCTCTCTCCACCAAGTCAAGGCGTTCTCATCAAATTATTCCATGTGTCCCTTCACCACCAAACCCTAACCCATGCATGCCGTTGAGCTCTCAAAGTATTACGTTTTGGCCTCCAAAGGAAAAACGTTGGGCTAGTAGGGGCATGGGTGAGGCCCTCCAAGGAATCTCTCAATCCTCCAAAGGTTGTCATCATAATATAGAGTGTGGTCCATGGTATCCAATCGATGGGATTCAAGCCCGAAGGAAGCCCAAGCTAGGCTTGTTCTTCTAAATCTGTCCACCAAACAATGTCCTGCAAAGATAATGAATATGCCCTCCAAGGATCTCAATTCAAATGCACCATGATGAGTAAATCAGGTCAACAAAAGAGCCACCTAAGAACGTGCATCAAAAACCACCTCATCAAAATAAACAAGTGCTCAAAGACCCTATGCAACTTGCCAAGTCTGGTTATGAGAGGGTTGACAAGGTGACCTATTGGGTGAATTGTCCCCTAGGTTAAGGAATGTTTCCCGAGTGGAACCCCTTTCTAAGACATGTGGAAAAGATGATATGGATCGGGTTTCGAAAGACTCTCAGGCATGGGTTTCATGAAATACAAGTGATCATAGTGTGTCATTTATGGGTGCCTTTGTAGAGGGTGTGCCGCACCTTCATTTTCAATGGATCGTTTTTCCAAGCCCATTCATTGCCATTAATCAATTAAGGTCCAAACACTGGGTACTCCCTCGGGGTGAATCGATTAGCTTGGGGGGCAGTACCACAGTGTCACTTTTAGGGAGAATAACACATAGTGCCATGGGGGTATAGTCTAGGTTGTAACGCACTTTGTGTATATCCCTCAATCAAGTGGGACATTTATGTTATGTGTATCATTTTGCAGGTCGTTGATTTTTTAGGAGAAGCGTTTCATTGCTCTCAAGACCTCTTTGGGTGAGCATCTAGAAGGTTTATAATATGTCTTTTATCTTTTTTCGGCTATCTCCCCTGTGGGCCTTCAACCCTTTCTTCCCATGAAATGAGGGACAACCCCTTCCTGGGTTAGTACACCCGAAAACCCAAAAGATAAAGAGATGGGGGGACTAAGTGTGGAAAGTGACAAGTATGGTCGGGAGAGACATGATGATTTGTCAAAGGGGACTCCTAGTAGCAAACCAATCCCCAAGGGTGAGCACTTACTAGGGCACAATGTCAACCACCAAGGTGAAACATGGCAAAGAGCATAATTTCCAATCATATGTTACATAATCAAAAGAAATTATAATTGCAACAAACTCAAATGCCTCAAATATTGAAATGACACTCACCATAATACCTGGCTTGTACCTCATGGAGCAAGACCCAATGTCCTCCGGAAGCAATATGGTGTGTGGATACCCTCATAATGAACCTCGAACCTGTGGTGGTGAAGCGAGTCTCCTTCTGTGCTAGTGGACACTGCTGGTCAAGCTGTCTCTAGGTACTCCATGTATGCAACTTAAGGGCATCGAGACATCATCTCCTTAGTTATCCCTAGTATTGGGGATAACATTTGGCTCCTACTTGGGGACATGTACTCACCATAGAGTGCATGAGAATCACAACATCTCCTGGTAGAACTGTGCCTACACACATTGAAACATCAAACTATTAAGAGTAGGATGGCTCACTCATCCTTTGTCCATATAATCAAAAATAAAAAAAATGACAACTAATCTAGAAAAAATATATATTTTTATCATTTTTCATATATATGATGAAAATAAACATGTAAATAAAAAATGCAAGTAGACCAAAATGAAAATATCAAAATGAAATGCAACTAAAGTATCTGTTGACCGCCTATTCAACTAGGGGTCAACTCATGTGCCATGAACTCTGCATCATCAGATGCACCTATGTTCCAGACAGTGTTGGTTCTACTTGGGCATTTGATGCCCCAGCACAAATTTTGTAAACGGAATTTCCGCACCCCTACGTGGGTTAATAATGTAATAAGTCGGCATGAGTCATAGTTAGGTCAGGTACCTTTGGATTTTTCCATTAGAGGAGTTCCTTTCACCGAGGGTTTTTTATCCTCAGGTTGTTAACCGGGCTCTCGGGCCTGGCTGACTTCCCTTGAGTTTTTCCCTCCTCACATGCAATAATTTCCTCCAGAGTGGTGAACGACATCCTAATGGTCTCGTCCTTGGGTAACCTTTGTTTAGGAATGTTGTAAATGACCATGTCAGACAGTGTAGAAAGTTTCGTGGAATTTCGTCGAGTCTAGATAGGGTTTTTTTAATTAATTAAAATTAATTAATTTTCCTAAGGTTGGAATTTTAATTATTTAATTAATTAAAGGTTTTTGAGCAATTATTGTAAAAACCCGATCTTGGGGATTTTGATAGGGGTATTT
>ML785279.1:520319-538928 GCA_009831015.1 Picea engelmannii
TGGCCTGAAGACATCATGGAGGGTGATGTGCAAACATCAACACAACCTTCTACACTTATTGATACACCTACTCCTGCACACACCAGTGGTCATCCACTATCAGATACAGGGCCTTCTAGTTCTACTGTTAGGGGCAGGCCTGACAAACAACCCCTTATCTTTTCTCGTAAAAGGGGGAGAGGCGGAGGCCGACATTGATATTAGATAGCTAGCTGCTAGTTTTGTTTCATTTGTCATCGTATATCAGACATCTACAGACTCCCTCATGATGATGAATCATGAGAAACATTTTATAATTATATATGTGATGTCATTTTGTATTGGAGAGGCCCTTCAACATTCAATATCGACTTTGATGTATAATTTTTTATTTGGATCCACTAGTGACTACATATATATCAATTATTTCTCCATATTTATGTGCCAATGTGTTTATTTGATGTTGTTGTTGCTTTATATGTTTAAAATTTTGAAAAAAATGAATATATTTTGTGTTTTTTAATGTTTGTCGTGGTTTTCCGAATTTTTTTCCGACTTTTGTCGAAACAATTTTTTTCCGGACCCTCGCCAACTTTTTGCCGATGCCGACTTTTTCAACACTGGTTAATACATCATTTTTCTATGTTTTTAATGATTAAAGATGATTATATCGTAGTTTTACTAATGATAGTTTATGAAGTGTGTTCAGTTCCTATACCATTAGTGCAGTTCCTGTACTCGACATTATAGATTAGCCTATCGGTGCATCTCCAAGAGAAAATCGACAACATGGGTTTTCTATATCATTTTTCTATGTTTTTAATGATTAAAGATGATTATATCGTAGTTTTACTAATGATAGTTTATGAAGTGTGTTCAGTTCCTGTACCATTAGTACAGTTCCTGTACTTGACATTATAGATTAGCCTATTGGTGCATCTCCAAGATAAAATCGACAACATGGGTTTTCTGCGCAACAACGTCGACATGCTCTCACATGAATTAAAACATGCTTAGGTTGCACGTGTGGACCTCTAGCTCAGAAACAACAGTTCAGCCATGTTATCCCCATTTTGTGGATAAGTAAGGAGATGATGTCTTGAGGCCCTCAAGTTGTAGATATGGAGTGTCGAGAGACTACATGACTAGCAGTACGCTTTGCATAGATGAAAAACCCACTCACCACCACAGATGGTCACAGGTTTACAAATCGCATCCACCACACCAGTTGGCTTCCGAAAGGCAGTGGGACTTGCTCCATGAGGTACAAGTCAGTGTTATGGTGAGCATCATTTAAATACCTAAGCCATTTGATTATGTTGTATCTTGGATTGCTCTAGATTTCATGATATGTGCTTGGACATTATGCCTTTTGCCCTGCTTCGCCTTGGTGGTTGACATTGTGCCCTAGTAAGTGGTCTTATTTGGGAATGGGTTTGCTACTGGGAAATCCATTAATCAATCATCGTACCAAACCGACCATACTTACCATTTTCCATCATTATTCCCCTTTGTTTCCTTATCTCTTGGGATTTTAGGGTGTATTGACCCAAGAAGGGGTTATCCCTCATTCTATGGGAAGAAGGGGATAAAGGCCTGTTATCCCCTATCTTAGGGATAACTAATGAGATCATGTCACGAGTCCCACAAGTCCTAGACATGGAGTGCCGAGATTCAGATGACTTGAGCATGGCCCTAGAGGGCCCCTTTTTTCTTCAATGCAACCCATCTATCAGCAGCAACAACAACATCTATCCCACCAGCCTGGTCCTGAAGAAACAATAAGTCTTTCTCCATGAGGTAATGAGTCCAGGTATCATGGTATGTGTCACTTTAATTATTGAAGCAATTGAATATGTTGCATTGTATTCTCCTTCATTTCATAACGTTTGATTGGAAATTATGCTCTTTAACTCGTTCATACCTAGAAGGGTGTCATGATGCCCTAGTAAGTTGATCTCCCTTTAGGATGGGTTGCCACTGGGTGGGTCTATGAAAGTTCATTGTCAATTCCCTCCATACTTACCACTTCCATCCTCACTCCTCTCATTTTTCCCTACCTTTGTTCGGGTATTGGGTTTTCCACACTAGGAAGGGCTGTACTTTCCCTTGTGGGAAGAAGGAGCTAAAGGACCAGAGGGTAAAAGTAGCTAGCAAGAGTTCAAATCCAAAAATGAAACCTTTGAGATGCTTCGCCCAGGGATTCCCAAGAAAGCAGTAAAAGGATTCTCAGTAAGAAAAGAGAACACGTAAGATAAATAAACACTCAAGGTATTAGTTGGAGGATGGGAGGTCTCATCATGAGCTGACCTATAATGACCATGGGTATGTAGCAGTATGACACTACCATCTATCTGGTCACCAAACTAGGGTAGTGGATCTTGGTGGCATAACCAAGAGAAATGAGGTCTCATCACGAGTCAACCTTCTCATCTCCGTGAAATACTTGTGGGTAACGCTGTCACCTCTGGTCACCAAAGCCATGACAGTGTCCCTCAACTCTTCCCTTGAAGCATAAAAGAAAAAGATAAAAATAAATAAAGCTAAGAATAAAAGGCATTGAATGGGCTAGGAAAGAATGGCATGTATGACAAGGTGTAGCTCGCCCTCTATAGATGCACCCACAGGTAAGATTTACATTTCCCTATTATCACTGCACCCCATGCCCAAACACTTACCCCATGCCACCTCACACACACTTACATGACATAGATTGGATCTCACCTGGGAAACACCCCCAAACTTAAGGAGGATTATCCCAATAGGACACCCTGAGACCTTCTCCAAACCTGACTTGTTAAACTGCATAACATCTTTGAGCATTTGTATGGGTAAAGGGGGGTTTGAAGCACTTGTTTGGGTAATTTGATTATTAGATGTGATTGACATTGCTATGATCCTTGTGACTTATGAACCCCTGGAGGGCGTACTTGTTATTGTTGTAGGACTTTTCCAGGTGGAAAGGTACATATGGGGGAATGATTAGCTTAAACCTCCACGGGGATGAAAGCCCATAGATGGATGTTGTGACCCCAACCAGGGGCAGAGAGACATCAGAGACTTGCACCAGAAAGAAAGAAGGACGCTGCCTTTGAGACACTCTGGCAGACCTAGACCCAGGTGGATCTTGCTCTTCCACCTGGACGTTGATCCTTGAGAGCCCATGATGTCATCATTATGACCCTGGACGTCATCCAGAGCTAGGGTTTGCATTTATGAGGGAAGTTGTGTGCTGGTTGGCATGTGTGGCATCATCTAGGGCCTTTGGAGGCCAAACGTTTTGCATATGGGGCCCAACGTTCCATCCTAGGAGCTCAACGTCACCCTTGAAGGGCATGACGTCACCCTTGGAGCTGATTTTAGGGTTTAATTACTTTCATTTATGTAAAAACTGGATTTTTAATGTAATTTGGCCAGGTCAACCTTTTTATGACTTAATTTTAATTAAAGGTCATTGAAACTGTATAAATAGAGAGAAAATACTCTCATTTTGTCATCATAACTCATCACACAAGTGGTGTGGTCTCAAATTTGCGCCCTTCTTGGGAGTTATTGGCTGAAATTTTAGGTGCTCTTTCTCTTGGAGGCTAAATTTTGCAATTTGGATCATTTCTTGGTGAAGTCACTTGGCATTCTAGGGTTTTATGGCTTGATTATTCTTGGTGAAGTAAGTAAATCTGCAATTCTTCATTTTATTTGAATGATTTATGGTAAATTTGCTTATTCATGTTAAATATTATGAAATTGCTTGCTTGACAAACACTAGGAGTAAAGGACTTAATTTGCTACTTCTTTACTTTTCATTTGCTAGACCTTGCCAAGAAGATTTTGACCTAGGTAAACTTCTAGAGCCCTAAATACTAGCACTTTAGAAGTCATTATCTAGTCAATTGTTGCTTCTAGTATCTTTCAATAGTCTAATTAAGGAAGATTTTGCTAGAGCCTAAAATTGCCTACACTCTAGCAAGTTTATCCTTAGGGTTTGGATGTTTGAGGCCTTGAAGAGCCAACACCTCTTCCATCCATATCTTATCCTTAGGCAAGTATAATCATTGTGTCATTTCTTCCAAGAGAAAACCGTCACCTATAGACTCCATTACCCCATAAAGGCACTAGTCTACTCATCATATTGATTGATTGATCAAACAAGCTTTCAAACTATCTTCCTTGAAACATTTACTAATTTCTACTAACCTTAAACTAGACAAATTCATTGACTAACTTGCTGCTGTTGCAAAATATTGCTACAGCCATATAACAACAAAAAATTTATTTCAAAAGTGACATTAAATGCTGGTTAAACATTTCCAATTTTGCTTGTGACAAGTAGTTATCATTCTACCAACCTAGAGCTACATTTTCTTTTTCAAACAAATTCAAGAGATAATTATTGTGGCTGCTACAAAATAATTATTGTTGTTGTAAATAATTACATTGCTGTGGTTTTATATCAGTGTACTTATTTTTTAGAGGTTCACTGTCTTATGAAGCACTAACATCATTTGGTACTTGAAAGTTGCCACTCTTTTCTATTTGTTGTCTTGTTCTAGGTAGGTACACCTTATTTACCTTTTGCTTCATCTCTATAAGACACGAAGAACCTTTGACTTGAGTGACTAGTGAGAGGGGGGGACTTTCTTGCATCTTTTGCCTTAGTCATCATCCCTTTAGGTCATTGGGGACGTCTCCACTAGGGTACTTTGACATACTCCTAAATAGAAAGGGGTTTCTTGTTAAGGTGACAGTGATAGGTCACTCCCTGTTACAGAAATCTTGCATCCACTTGCCTTGGGATTTGGGCAAGTATAGATTGTGCGATAACATTTTGGTGCCATTGCCTGGGAACACCGAGTCAATATTCCTCAACGAAACTTTTTCGGTAAGCCTTTCCCTTGAAGCCTTTATCTTATGAAGCTTACCTGGCGACTCCATTGAGGGTGATTCCCTCTTTTCCATTTGATGATCCCTAGAAGGATTATCTGACAACTCCACGAATGATTAAGCCAAACATGGCTTCTCAATGGGACCCAAGAAGATTTAAACCCTTGGATATGAGTAAAATACCAGGGTATCCTCGACGAATGCCTCCAACATATGTAAATGGCTCCCTAAATTCACTGGTAGTGATGAAGAGGATGTTGAGAACCATATAGATAACATTTATGCCTTCTTTCAACACCACCCTATCAATGATGATGCTGAAGACCTGGCAATGAAACTTTTCTTTGCCACTCTTCATGGCGATACTAGGAGTTGGTATGATGGTCTCCCCGATAAAGGTATCAACACTATGGATCAATTTGGGAGAACCTTATTGAATGAATGGTCACTTTATAAAAGGTTTCCAGCCTTAAATATTTCGGGATACCCAAACCCTTTTCTTCTTGGTTTGGTAGATAATTGGCCAAAATTTGATGGCAACCCATCCTTGGCTAAACTTCATGTCACAAAATTCTTGAAATATGCTTCAAATACAAAGGTAAGAAACCATGATGTATTAGTGAGATCCTTCTTATTGTCTCTAGGAGAAGACCAAAGGGAGTGGGTTAAGCATGACGTCATCCCGAAGAGTATAATTTCTTTTAGAGCCTTCATTTTAATCTTCCTCGACAGGTGGGAACCAGCCATGCGAGTGTATAAAAATGCTTCAACCCCCCAAAGGGAAGGGTTACACCCAAAACCTCTTAATGACGACCAAAACTAACAAGAAGTTGAAGAGAGGGTCCTTGATGAAGGTTACAAATCTCATGAGGAAGAGCAAGAATTTACTGCCAAAGATAATGAGGACCTGTTTGAAGAGTGAGAGCCTGAAGATATAAAACATGATGATGAAGTATTGATGTGTGCTTCTCCCTCTGATGAAGCCACCCAAGAGCCTATTCCTCCTGCACGATAAGAGAGGATGAGGTTAGTTACTTTCCTTTTCAAGTTTTTGGTGACACCTTATTCTATGATTCAGAGGGGGAAGAAGAAAGGGAATCCTTGGGCGAGATAGATCCTCCTTATTATGAAGTTGAAGATGTAGAGGCAAGTCATGAGGACGAGACAATGATGCATGCTCTTCCATTTAATGAAGTTATCCAAATCCTTGAAGTTCATGCACATGAAGAAGTAAACATGGTAAGTTATTTCCCTTTCCAAGATTTTGATGATGCTTTATTTTCTGATTTGGAAAGTGAAGAAGTCTCAAAGGAGCCCTTGGATGTTTTAAGCCCTTCATGTTATGATAAAGGTGATGACTTTATTGATAATATTGATGAGTTCATATATGTTGGGAAACATAAATGGGATGAGATTGGATATGATGGGGATCCCATTTACGACAATGAGGATCATTTCCAAAAGTTGCCTTTACAACTATCATATCAGGTTACTACTAATTTTGACATTTGGAAACAAGGAGATGATGTCGTTGCAGATGATTTCCAAGCACCCAAGGGTGACCTAGCTCTATGCTCTCATGATGATTTTCAGTCATACCTTGAGGATTTTGATGAGTATTCCTCTGAGCACTTGAATTTATTCCATGAAGAATATTATCAACCATCATTGTGCTCAGATCTTGATAAGGGTGAGGACGTCACTTGGCTGAAGCACGGTACTTGTGACAAGGTTTTCCAGCCTCCATCGATTACTTTGCTTCGCTATGTCACTATGCATGCAGTTGGAAAATATGTCCCTTGTCTTGAGTTTTATCTGAGGCAAAGATTACTTTTAGAATTCAAGGGTAGGTTGAAAACATTAAGAAGAAGTTTATTATCTCAGTCTTTCAGTCTTCCCTTAGGAAATTGTCGGTCATCCTCTAGGTTTCTACCAGTCCCTTTCTAGACCTCAGGATGTGAAGACGTCCAAGGTATCCAACCTTCAGACTCTTTGGGTCAGTCTTTTGAGCCTTTGATTTTTCGCAATCCCTTTCTGAGATGGATTGAGCACTTTACTAGAAGTGTGACTTGGCACAATTTTGTCCCTCCCTCCCGCCTCCATGAGCTAGACTTTACGATTTCCGATGATGTAATACATGTTCTAACTCATGTTATTTTTGTGCTTAACTTGTCATTGTTTTTGGTTTATGATGAAGCACAGAGGCATGTATCATGAGATATTGCTAGGATGGTTTCATTGGTTATTTGACTACACATAACATTCAACCAACATGTAAGTAGAGGTAGGTAGGCATTTGCATCCATTGTATATACCATTTGCATATCATGCTAGTACAGTTGTAGTTTCATTTTCATAATGTATTTCTTCATTATGTATATATGCATGCTTATCTTTGTTTTATCATATATGAGCGAGGGGTGATATAACCACCCCGAAGATTACTGATGCGTTTTGTTGAGATCTAGAAGATACAGGTCATACCAGAGATGCCGAGGTTCTCATGCACTCTACAGTGAGCACATGTCCCCGAGTTGGAGCCAGATGTTATCCCCTATCCTAGGGATAACTAAGGAGATCATGTCTCGAGGCCCAGAGGTCCTAGACATGGAGTGCCGAGAGTCAGATGACTTGAGCATGGCTCTAGAGGGCCCCTCTTTTCTTTAGTGCAACCCATCTATCAACAACAACAACATCTATCCCACCAGCCTGATCCCGAAGCAACAATAACTCTTGCTCCATGAGGTAATGAGTCCGAGTATCATGGTATGTGTCGCTCTGATTATTGAAGCACTTGAATATGTTGCATTATATTCTCCTTCATTTCATAACGTTTGCTTGGAAATTATGCTCTTTAACTCGTTCATACCTAGAAGGGTGTCGTGATGCCCTAGTAAGTTGATCTCCCTTTAGGATGGGTTTCCACTAGGTGGGTCTATGAAAGTTCATCGTCCATTCCATCCATACTTACCACTTTCCATCCTCACTCCTCTCATTTTCCCCTACCTTTGTTCGGGTATTAGGTTTGCCACACTAGGAAGGGTTGTACTTTCCCTTGTGGGAAGAAGGGGCTAAAGGCCCATAGGGTAAACGTAGATGGCAAGAGTTAAAAGCCAAAAATGAAACCTTTGAGATGCTTCGCCCAAGGATTCCCGAGAAAGCAGTAAAAGGTTTCTCAATAAGAAAAGGGAACCCATAAGATAAATAAACACTCAAGGTATTAGTTAGAGGATGGGAGGTCTCATCATGAGCCGACCTATTATGACCATGGGTAAGTAGCGATATGTCACTACCATCTATCTGGTCACGAAACCAGGGTAGTGGCTCTTGGTGGCATAGCCAAGAGAAAGGGGGTCTCATCACGAGCCAACCTTCTCATCTCTGTGAAATACTTATGGGTAACACTGTCACCTCTAGTCACCAAGCCATGACAGTGTCCCTCAACTCTTCCCTTGAAGAATAAAAGAAAAATATAAAAAGCAATAAATCTAAGAATAAAAGGAATTGAATGGGATAGGAAAGAATGACATCTATGACAAGGTGTAGCTCGCCCTCTACAGAGGCACCCACAGGTAAGATTTACATTTCCCTATTATCACTGCACCCCATGCCCAAACACTTACCCCATGCCACCTCGCACACACTTACATGACCTAGATTGGCTCTCACTTGGGAAATACCCCCAAACTTAAGGAGGATTAGCCCAATAGGAAACCCTGAGACCTTCTCCAAACCTGACTTGTTAAATTACATAACGTCTTTGAGCATTTGTCTGGGTAAAGGGGGGTTTGATGCACATGTTTGGGTAATTTGATTATTAGATGTGATTGACATTGCTATGTTCCCTATGAATTATGAACCCCTGGAGGGCGTACTTGTTGTTGCTGCAGGACTTTACCCGATGGATAGGTACATATGGGGGAATGATTAGCTCAGACCTCCATGGGGATGAAATCCCACAGATGGACGTTGTGACCCCAACCAGGGGCAACGAGACATCAGAGACTTACACCAGAAATAAATAAGGATGTTTCCCTTGATACACTCTGGTAGAACTAGAACCAGGGGGATATTGCTCTTCCGCCTGGAAGTTGATCCTTGAGAACCCATGACATCATCATTATGACCTTGGACGTCATCCAGAGCTAGGGTTTGCATTTATGAGGGAAGTTGTGTGCTGATTGGAATAGGTGGCATCATCCAGGGCCTTTGGAGGCCAAACGTTCTGCATATGAGCCCAACATTCCATCCTAGGAGCTCAACGTCACCCTAGAAGGGCATGATGTCACCCTTGGAGATGATTTTAGGGTTTAATTACCTTTATTTATGTAAAAACTGGATTTTTAATGTAATTTGTCCAGGTCGGCCTTTTTATGACCTAATTTTAATTAAAGGTCATTGAAATTGTATAAATAGAGAGAAAATACTCTCAATTTATGATCATCACTCATCACACAAGTGGTGTGGTCTGAAATTTGCACCCTTCTTGGGAGTTATTGGCTGAAATTTTAGACGCACTTTCTCTTGGAGGCTAAATTTTGCAACATGGATCATTTCTTGGTGAAGTCACTTGGCATTCTAGGGTTTTATGGCTTGATTATTCTTGGTGAAGTATGTAAATATGCAATTCTTCATTCTATTTGAATGGTTTATGGTAAATTTTCTTATTCATGTTAAATATTATGAAATTGCTTCCTTGACAAACCTTAGGAGTAAAGGACTTAATTTGCTACTTCTTTACTTTTCATTTGCTAGACCTTGCCAAGAAGATTTTGACCTAGGTAAACTTCTAGAGCCCTAAATACTAGCACTTTAGAAGTCATTATCTAGTCAATTCTTGCTTCTAGTATCTTTCAATAGTCTAAGGAAGAAAGATTTTGCTAGAGCCTAAAATTGCTTACACTCTAGCAAGTTTATCCTTAGGGTTTGGATGTTTGAGGCGTTGAAGAGCCAACACCTCTTCCATCCATCTCTTATCCTTAGGCAAGTATAATCATTGTGTCATTTATTCCAAGAGAAAACCGTCACCTATAGACTCCATTACCCCATAAAGGCACTAGCCTACTCATCATATTGATTGATTGATCAAACAAGCTGTTAGCACTAGAAGGCACCCTCCGATTGTGGAGAGGGTAAGCCCAGTACCCATCAGTGTTTGGGGTGGATGTTGGTTTAAATGTGGATGGTCGATGGCCAAAACTCAACAACATGAAAGATGTTCAACACATAACTGGACAAGAAATGCGCAGGGAAGTGAGGGCCACATTAACTTCAGTTGGTAAATTGAGTTAAAGCGAGAGCAGAGGGAAGACTTAGGAGAAAGGGTGAAGAAAACTGCTCTGGGCATCAGGCCTTCCAACAACTCAAAGAAGAAAACCCAAGCTCAAGATCATTCTTCAGCTCAAATTCAAACACCGAAATATGTCTACAAGGGACACAGTTACAACTGCAGTATGATCAAACCTCCATCATCTTGCAACTGCAATAGCTCGACTGGATCCTCCATGCCCGAGTCATTTAATGTGAGAAGGAAACATATATACAGGGAAATGAATAAAATTGACTACGATACCGCTATAATCAAACCTTCATTACAGCAGTATAACGATCCTCTACTGAATCATCCATGCTCGATTGTTTTAAACAGCTTTACAGACAAAATGAAAGAGAAAGGAAGGTGACTTCTATTAACACGAAAGTCTCAAGTCGATTACATAACCAGAGAACAACTTTGGCAGAACAAAATTACAAATTGGGAGCTCTGCTCTACCAAAGACCACTACAAAATCCCAGAACTCCACATATATACTCAAAATAATTTGCCATCCTCAGCAGAGGCGTGCTCGAACCACTGCATTCAAGGCTCATCGTCTGCATATTCTTCTATCAGTCTGCACTTGCATTCTCCTGTCAGATGCGAGCTCAGATCAGTATGGGCCCTGCAGAAAAACCGGCTCGCAAGGGTACCACGGGCTGACAATCTGCCTCCATTGCCAACTCTTCCATGCTTTTTATTTATGGGGTGAGGCGAGGCTTCAACCACCTCCCCCTCTTTCATTAAATTTTCATTGAGATCAGAACGAGGCCGAGTCGATTTGGCACCTGGAGAACGTGGCGACCCTTTCTATGACAACATCGACGTTTTGGCCCTGGGCGTAGCTCACGTGAACTCTATACCTTTACTTGCATACGACCTCGGGCCATGACCCAACGCTTATCCCCTATGAAATTTTGGGATTTCGCGTTTCGGGAGTCTTCAATCCACTTGATTCCCAATATCCCGATGCTCGAACTCGCGAAATGGCCTCTCTCAAATTGACGGTCGGATCTGCTATGCATTCGATGGCTAAGATTGCATCCCGGAAACCCCAGTCACCAGTCGATAAACAGGCTCTTACTCTTCTTTGTGGCCCCGCTTTCTATATGACCTCGGGCCATGACCTGGGGCATCTGTCCTCAAATGTTTTTGGGACTTCGCTTTTTGGGGAATCGTGGTGCTGCTTCCTGTCAAACCTCCGATTCGCGAAATCGTGATTTTGGGATTTCACATTTCACGAACTTGCATCGTGCTCCACGCTAAAACCCCGACTCGCGAAATCGCGAATTCGCTAATCTGCTGCCATGTGCCCCTCCGGTTTGGATGAACCAGATCTTCTTCGCACTTCAGGACTCGGGGATTTCACGCCTTCCTTACTTCAAAATTCCCGAAGTGGCATTCTCCGCTGTCCCGATATGTGCGCGCCTTAGCACAACGCGCCCCGACTTTGGATGAAACACAGTTGTGGGTTTTTTAAGCCCCCTTCTTTCACATTTGGTCATCTGATGGCCAACTCCTAAGGGAAAACACCCCCCTGCAAGAATATGTGATAACATTAGGCTCCATGGGGGATAGAGTCCTCCCTGCGAGGCTCTAAGATCTCTTTTTGCAGTTCCAGTCGCCTTCTATTGGGCTATGGAGTCAAGCTCAAAACACCATGCTGAGGAATACATGCCGATAAGTAAAAAAACAAAAATAAACACACATGCTCCAGGGAGATTATTTATGTACAGTCCTAAACTAATTTTTTTTTGCACAGTGCTAGGTGAAAGAAAATTTCTACCATAGCCATTCAAGTAACTTCCTTGCTGGAAGTTCCTTTACTCCGTCAATGATTGATAACAGACGATGCAACTGTGACAACAGAATGGTTACATCCTTCAACTTTCCTTCAAAGGCTGAAGTTGAGAAAAAGCTAGGCGACTCCAAGGCATGAAGGAAATGCAACTCCATGTACTCGCTGACAGGCTCATAGAATGAGTGGCAAACTCTGGAAAATTTGTAACAGACAGCCTGATCTACTCCACAACTGCTCACACATGGCTGAATATCTTTGATAATCACAGGTGGATGAGAAGTTGATGCAGGCTGACTAGTTTCAGGTGGTGGCTACTCACCTACAGGCTCTGGGCAGGCTATGAACTGCCCCTTCTACTACTCCTTTTCTTCTTTATGGATTTCCCAAGGGTCAGAGTCATAATTATCATAAACAAGACCCATGGGAAAGCTCTGCTCTTCAATCTGCTGCTTAGGATGACTGATTTCCTCATGATGATTTTTGTTAATGAATAGAGGACAAGGCTCTGCTGTATGCTCTTGGAAATTCGGCATATCCAGCTCAGAATCTGATTCGTAGCTGTCATATACAGGCTGGATGCTCCCCAGGTCAGCAAATTATGATGTGGGGCTCTGTTGCTCTTCATCCGAATAATCATCAAAGCTAGGGACAACAGGCACCTCAGGAGCAGAATGCAAGGCCTCTACAACTATGTAATCTTGATTATCATCCTCAGTAGAGCTGCCAAGAACATTCGCCTCAAGGACTGGAAAATCTTCTGCGCTTTCTTCAGATTCCAACCTTTCTAGTTTGGCGGAGAGAGATTTTACCAGTTTCATTACTTCGCCCAAAGCATCTTCATCTTCCTCATGGTCCTCATCCTCACAGCCTTCACTAGACACAGCCATATCTTGATCATGGCCTTCACTTTCCTCACAATAATTATGACAGATTAATTCAGAGGAATAATACCTTTGACAATGCTTATTAAAGGCTGCATGAAACTGTTCTAGGGAGGAGATGCTAATAGGGGGCAAGGATTGATACCACTCATGGGCATTTCCGTCCAATGAGAACATGAACATCTTCATTAAAACATCCTCATGATGTATCTCCCACTGATGCATGAGTTCATGAAACTCATGGAGATGCCGAGCATGGTTGTCCTCTTTACGTTCTCTAAATATGGGCAAATAATAACCCCATTCATCCATAGTAGGGACAACATTAAGAAAACTAGGAACAACAGAAAAATTAAAAGGAGCAAACCTTCGAGCCAGGATTTTGTTCATTTCGAAATGGAGTCGCCAATCGATCCTTCAACCATGGAGTCACCAGGTGAATGATATGTAGAATGAGTGTGTCTGGTATTTGTTCACCATCAAAGACCAGACCTGATCGTTGTGTTCTCCTAGGGGGCTACCAGGTGTAGCTAGAAGCAGTCATGCTGAAACAACGGAGCCGAGACGGTGGAGTCGCTAGGTGAAAGCGCAATCTTCAAAGGTTCTGATGTCTGATGCACCTTCAGAATCAGAAGTTTGTTGTCGTTCTACCCAGGGAAAATTTTCAATTCGTCCCCGACAACGGCACTAGAAGTCACCCTCCGATTGCGGAGAGGGTAAGCTCAATACCCATCAGTGTTTGGGGTGGATGTTGGTTTAAATGTGGATGGTCGATGGCCAAAACTAAACAACACGAAAGATGTTCAACACAGAATATGCATAGGGAATTGAGGGCCACATTAACTTCCGTCAGTAAATTGAGTTAAAGTGAGAGCAGAGGGAAGCCTTAGGAGAAAGGGTGAAGGAGACTGCTCTGGGCATCAGGCCTTCCAACAACTCAGAGAAGAAAACCCAAGCTCAAGAGCATTCTTGAGCTCAAATTCAAACACCGAAATATGTTTACAAGGGACACAATTACATCTGCAGTATGATCAAACCTCCATCATCCTGCAATTGCAACAGCTCGACTAGATCCTCCATGCCCGAGCCATTCAATGTGAGAAGGAAACAAATATACAGGGAAATGAATAAAACTGACCACGACACCGCTATAATCAAACCTTCATTACAACAGTATAACGATCCTCGACTGGATCATCCATGCCCGAGTGTTTTAAAAAGATTTACAGACAAAATGAAAGAGAAAGGAAGCTGACTTCTATTAACATGAAAGTCTCAAGTCGGTTACATAACCAGAGAACAACTCCGGCATAACAAAATTACAAATTGGGAGCTCTGCTCTACCAAAGACCACTACAAAATCCCAGAATTTCATATATATACTCAAAATAATTTTCCATCCTCAGCAGAGGTGTGCTCGAACCACTGCATTCAAGGCTCGGCTTATGCATCTTCTTCTGTCAGTCTGCACCTGCATTCTCCTGTCAGACGCGAGCTCAGATCAGTATGGGCCCTGCAAAAAAACAAGCTCGCAAGGGTACCACGGGCTGACGGTCTGCCTCCACTGCCAACTCCTCCATGATTTTCATTTATGGGGTGAGGCGAGTCTTCAACCACCTCCCCCTGCTTTCATTAACTGCTTCATCGGGATTAGAACGAGGTCAAGTCGATTTGGCACCTGGAGAACCTGGCGACCCTTTTTGCGGCAACATCGACGTTTTGGCCCTGAGCGCAGCTCACGTGAACTCTGCACCTTTACCTGTATACGACCTCGGGCCAACACTTATCCCCTATGAAATTTCGGGATTTCGTGTTTCGGGAGTCTTCACTCCACTTGATTCCCAATATCCCGATGCTCGAACTCGCAAAATGGCCTCTCTCAGATTGACGGTCGGATCTGCTATGCATCCAACGACCACGATTGCATTCAGAAAACCCCAGTCACTAGCCGATAAATAGGCGCTTACTCTTCTTTGTGGCTCCGCTTTCTATATGACCTCGGGCCATGACCTGGGGCATTTGTCCCCGAATGTTTTCGAGATTTCGCTTTTCGAGGAATCGAGGTGCTGCTTCTTGTCAAACCTCCAATTCACGAAACCGTGATTTCGGGATTTCCCATTTTGCGAACTTGCTTCATGCTCCACACTAAAACCCCGACTTGCGAAATCGCTAATCTGCTGCCACGTGCCCCTCGGGTTTGGACGACCCAGATCTTCACAGTTCAGGACTCGGGGATTTCACGCCTTCCTCACTTCAAAATTCCCGAAGTGGCATTCTCCGCTGTCCCGATATGTGCGCGCCTTAGCACAATGCGCCCTGACTTTGGATGAAACATAGTTGTGGGTTTTTTAAGCCCCCTTCTTTCGCATTTGGTCATCCAATGGCCAACTCCTAAGGGAAAACACCCCCCTGCAAGAATATGTGATAACAAAATATTTCAAACTATCTTCCTTGAAACATTTACTAATTTCCACTAACCTTAAACTAGACTAATTCATTGACTAACTTGTTATTGATGCAAAAGATTGCTACAACCATCTAACAACAACAAATTTATTTCAAAAGTGACATTAAATGTTGGTTAAACATTGCCAATTTTGCTTGTGACAAGTAGTCATCATTCTGCCAACCTAGAGCTAAATTTTTTTTTTCAAGCAAATTTAAGGCATAATTATTGTGGCTGTTACAAAATACTTATTGTTGTTGTAAATAATTACATTGCTCCAGTTTTATATCAACTTACTTATTTTTCCGAAGTTCACGATCTTATGAAGCACTAACATCATTTGGTACTTGAAAGTTTTCACTCTTTTCTATTTGTTGTCTTGTTCTGGGCAGGTACACCTTATTTACCTTTTGCTTCATCTCTATAAGACACGAAGAACCTTTGACTTGAATGACCAGTGAGAGGGGGGGAATTTCTTGCATCTTTTGCCTTAGTCATCAGCCCTTTAGGTCATTGGGGATGTCTCCCCTGGGGTACTTTGACATACTCCTAAATAGAAAGGGGTTTCCTGTTAAGGTGACAGTGATAGGTCACCCCTTGTTACACAAATATTTCATCCACTTACCTTGGGCTTTGGGAAAGCACAGATTGTGCGATAACAAGGCCCATAGGGGTTGGTGTTGGGTAAAAGATAAAATCCATATATGAACCTTCCAGATGCTTTGCCCATGAATCACCCAAGAAAGCAATAAAACACTAATCTTTGAATAAAAGGGGACCCATAATATAACAAAGAAATGCTTGAAAGGTAGATTGAAGGATAGGAGGTCTCATTACGAGACGACCTATCACGTCCATGGATATCTAGTGGTATGACATTGTCATTATTTGGTCACCAAATCAACGCAGTGACTCTAAGTTTCCTGGTTTAGAGAAAGGGGATCTCATCACGAGCCAACCCTCTCATTTCTATTAGGCATTTGTGGGTGACATTGCCACCATCTGGTCACCACGCTAGGGAAATGACCTTCAACCTATCCTTGTGCTAAAGGAAATATAAAGAAAAAAAGATAAAAGGCAAATGATGGGCTTGGAAAAAGTGTATTGCGGAGGAAGGTACCACACACACTCTACAAAGGCACCCGTGAATGAGACACTACTACCCCCAGTATGTCATGAGCCCTATGCCCATTGAGTCTTGACCCCATCCACCTCATACACCTTACATGGCTTAGAGAGGGACCTCTTGGAGGTTCTCCTTGACCTAGGGCAAGATATACCCAATAGGACACCTCATCAACCCTCCCATACTTAAGCTTGACAAGTCGCATAGTGTCTTTGAGTTGTTAATTGTTTGATATGGCAATCTTTGATGCAGATGCTTAGATGGCTTGTTTATTGATTGGATCCACTTATCATGATGTTATGACTTGAGATCCTTGGAGGGTGTGTACATTTGTCTTTGCAGGACCTAGTTGGTGGAAAGTTTTGGGAGAACAAGCCTAGCTTGGGCATCCATGGGGCTACAAGCCCACAGGTTGGATGTCAGGGGCCCACATGCCAGATGAGAGAAATATGACTTGTATGGCCTTGATGATGACTTGGACGACCTAGCCCACCTATTGCTTGCCAAACGATTTTTCCAGGTGGGGAAAAACGTCTCACTTTTGTGCATGATGTCATGATGTTGGGGGCTAGGGCTTGGTGGTGAGGTGCCACTCATTTGCACTTGGACATTTGAGGAGGAGAATGGTTTTCACCAAGATGAGATCACCTATATGCTTGACACATGGCCTTGGGAGGCCCTTCCATGCTTCTCCAACACCAATGACCTCCACAAAGTGGAAAAATGTTCCCTAAAGGGGTGACGTCATCCTAGATTAGGGTTTAATTTGTGAAAAAGATGAAATTTTAAGTGAATTGTTTAATATTATGGTTTTAAGGGGGTAAGATTAGGGTTGTTGACCCCTAATCTTGTGTTTTACTCCTTATTTTGTTGACAAGCCATGTTGGATAATTTTTGTATAAATATAGATCATAAGATCTCATTTTGAATCATAACTTTCCTCTCACAAGAGGACTTGGTATTAAATTTCAGCCTCCTTGTTTATTTTAGCTCTTGTGCACTTGTGTATGGCTGATTTTATGAATGGTTGGTGGAAGAAGGCCTAGAACTAGCTTTGGATGATACATTTCTAGCTCTTGTGGTGATTTGTCTTGGTATTTCTCTTGATCTTGGTATAGTTTTCTACTATTATGCTATCATTATTTCAAGTTCAAGTGTTTTATGCTAGGAGCTAGGTGGGAACTATAAGGGCATACACCCCCACTATAGATTTCACCATTGTTATTTGTTTCATCTCATTGATCAAGGGTTT
Organism: Picea engelmannii; assembly: GCA_009831015.1. Classification (NCBI taxonomy): domain Eukaryota; kingdom Viridiplantae; phylum Streptophyta; class Pinopsida; order Pinales; family Pinaceae; genus Picea; species Picea engelmannii. Next base: position 538,000 of record ML785279.1, read on the forward strand.
GCTAAGAGAAGTATAAGGGCATAGACCTTCTTAGCTTAAACCCTAGCTTAGAGAAACTTGCCTTGGGAAGTAAAAGGGATTACACCCCCAAGAAGGTAGCTTCTCTAAGATCCTTGTGACTCCATTAACCAAATATTAAAGGCACTAGTCATTGATTTGTTGCATTGGAGATATAAAATTATTGCATTGGGAAACATGAATTTTGGTCTTTTTACTTCTTGCAAAAGTGGATTGTATTCCTTGTGCCTTGGGCACCTCACAACCACTAGGGCGTCCTCATCTAAGGGATACTTATTGCTGCTATTATAAATTTTCATCTTCATCCATTCGGGCTACATAAACCCTAACATACTTGCTCAAATAACTCTTTATTCAACCATTGGTTTTGGCTCAAATTTTGCACACTTACTCTACTTGTCCTAGCGCACTTTCTGGAAAATTTTGAGGGGATTCTAGTGGCTGATTTTCTTGATATAATACATTGAATGTTACATCAATAAGGCTGATATAATTTGATGCAGACAAGTGTTTACAACAACCTTATATATTATGCTAAGAGTACTAGTTCTTTCACCTTGAGTTTTGTTGAAATTCTGAGGTCCTATGAGGCTGCCATCTAAGGTCTGTCCTTGACCTTAGTATGGCTCTAAGTTTCAACTGTTTGGCTGTCTTCTTTTGCTGTTTTAGGACAGTAAACAGTCATGTTACTTTCTGCTCAATGTTTTTTAGGTTAAGTGCTCTTTTAAGGTGCCCTTGCAAGTGTTTTCTTGTCTCAATGTTAACACTTGCAATATAACTTAAAACACATAACACTACCTCTAGATCTTGAACTTTAAAATGCTGATCTACACTTCTAAACATGCATAAATTTGACACAAGTATTTTTGGTCAACATGACCCTGGATAAAACCCCCCCGGGGAAAACCAGT
>ML785280.1:86646-106770 GCA_009831015.1 Picea engelmannii
TACCCAAGACTCATAAATATTATCTACGGATAGAATCAAAACATCTTGTAACACATCACCTGTTACATTTTCTTCTTGATTTCTCTCTTGTTGTCCATCTCTTTTTTTCTTTGGAGCTCTGCAATCTTTCTTCAGATGTCCTTTCTTCTCACAATTCCAACACTCTATCTTTCCAAGTCTGGATTTGGATCTTCCCTTCCTAGAATTCTCGTGGTTCCCTGAGCCCTTTCCTCTATCCTTTTGTCTTCCCCTGGTCTCCATGTTCAACGCATTACCTGATGTCTCACCTGTTCTTTTCTATCGTATTTCCTCACTAAGGATTACACCAACAACATCATCAAATTTGAAAGTATTTGAAATAGAGACAGAGTTACTTATAGCCATGACCAAGCCATTCCATCTTTATGGAAATGAACACAAGATTATAAGATCCCTAACATCATCATCAAAGTCCACTTTTACAAAACTTAGTTGATTAGTAACTGTATTAAATTCATTTAAATGATCTACAACAGACCCACCTTCTGACATCTTCATATTAAATAATCTCTTCATTAGAAATACCTTATTAGATGTCGAGGGTTTTTCATACAGTTCATCCAACACGTCCATCAGATCGTTCGTTGTCTTTTCTTTTGAAATATTAAAATCCACCGACGTTGCCAAGCTCAATCATATCGTTCATAGAGCCTTTCTGTCAAGAATCTCCCATTCTTCGTCCTTCATGGCCGTCAGCTTCTTTGACACTCTGCCCAATGGTAGGAATAGATCCTTCTGATATAAATAATCTTCCATCTGCATCTTCCATAACTGGTAGTTTTGGCCGTTAAATTTCTCAACCCTAAACTTTCCATCTTCCGACATTGCTCCCACTCAAACCAGGAACCTTCTTTTCCTGAGAGTTACCTTTCGATCTGATACCAGTTGTTAGAAAAACAAGACCGTAGAGAAATAAAATAACACAAATGCAGAAACAAAACATAGAAGATACACAATACAAGAGAGACACATATTTACGTGGTTCACCCAGTGTGGGCTACGTCCACCAGAGAAATTGTTAGGTCCTTCCTTTATTATTATCCAACAAATGAAGGGATACAACTACAACAAAACCCACTATAACTTCCTCTTCTTTCTCTCACAGTCTCCTCTCTTAGAATACAATACTCACCATAATGCATAGCCACAATACATTTCCCTCATAATAGAGGGTTGTCTTCTAGGGAAAAAACTCCTAACATAATTTCTACCATTAGATCCACGACCTTATAATGAACGGTCCAGATTTAAAATGAAATTACAATATACATTTACAAGGCAATTTTTCCTTCGGGGGATTCACCCCCGAACCCCATAATTGGGGGGATATGCCCCCCAGACCTTGCAGAGGGGGTACCCCCCCCCTCTGCACTCCCCCACATGGAAGAGTGTACATACTTCTGGGGTGTAAAGTCTTCATGGGGTATAAACATGGATGAAAGCAAGGACCTCTGAATGAAGAACATAATTAGGCTCCACAACCAACAGTCTCAAACTTAGACGAACGTCACACTATCACTATTGTATCCCAACGTCGCAATGTGACAAACATAAATTGTCTATGTTATAAACATAGACAGACGTTGCAACCTAACGATAATAATGATGTTGAAATGTGACAAACATAGTAATGTTGAAATGTGACGAACATATTAACATCGATGCTATGAACATAGTAATGTTGTAATTTGACAATCAATGCAATGTCACTATGTGATGAACATTGCCTTGTTGTTGGAATATGAAGAGCCTTCCCTTTTGTTGAAATGTGACGAACATAGTAACATCATATTCTAACAAACAATGTAATGTCACCATGTCAGGAACAAAACGCTGTCATCACAATGTGCAAGCATATCATTGTTGTCACATTGCAACGAACTTTGTAACGTCACAATTTGGCAAACAATGCAATGTCACAATTTAATGAACATTTCCCTATTGTCGCAATGTGAATAGCCTTTCCTTATTGTCGCCATGTCATAAATATGGTAACATCACAATCCGAAAAACACCATCACATCACAATGTGATGAACATTTCCTGGTCATTACAATGTGATGAGCATTTCCTTGTCATCATAATTTGATGAACATATCCTTACAATATAATTAGAAAAAAATATTTTGACGTCACAATGTGACAAATCTTTGCAAACATCGCAATTCAATGAACATAACCCATTGTCGCAATGTGATGTACACACCCAATGTCGCAATGTGTCAAACATAACCCAACATTACAATGAGACGAACATTTCCCCACATCGCAATGTGATGAACATTACCCACTATCGAAATGTGAGATACCTATTCAAACCCGATAATGTGACAAACCAAAATCCTATGTCACAATGTCATGGGCATAACCTTATGATGTTATGTGATGAAAGGAACCCAATTTCACAACATCACAAATAAAAATTGATCCCCACTACAATGCGATAATGTCATAGTAAACCCCGGTTAAACATAATCAACATGGCCTACCATAATCAACTCCACATGGTCTGCGAAGGTCATCCATGGGCATAATCAACCATAGTCATCCCATGTAAACTATAGTCAAGTATGGTTATGATCAAACATAGTCAAGCATGGTGAAGGTCAACCATAATCAATCATGTTGAAGGTTAATGTAATGGTCAATCATAGTCATAGTTAAGGCCAATTATGGTGAATGTCATCCATAGTCCTCGTCAACCATGGTCATGGCCAGTCATAATAAACCATGGTCATGGGCAACCATGGTCATCTATACATAACAACTGTCAAACATGGTTAACCATTGGCATCCATGGACAACCACAGTCAACCATGGTCATGATCAACCAAGGTCAATGATAGTGAATTTCATGTTCAACCATGGTCAACCATAGCCAACCATAGTAAACGAAGGTCTACCAAATTTAACCATGGTCAAGCAAAATTTACCATGGTGAACATTTTTTAACCGTGGTATACCAATGTTAACCATGATCAACCATGGTTAAGGTTAACGTAATGGGAAATCATGGTCATAGTTAAGGCCAAACATGGTGAATTTCATCCATAGTCATGGACAACCATGGTGAATTTCATCCATAACCATGGACAACTATGGTGAATTTCATCCATAGTCTTGGTCAACCATAGTGAACCATAGTAAACCAAATTCAAACAAGGTCTACCAAAGTTAACCATGGTCATGGTCGTTGTCACGGACAACAACTATCAACCATGCTTAACTATTGTCAATCGTGGTCAACCATAGTCAACCATGGTCATGGTCATGGCCAACCATGGTCAACCATATTCAATCATAGTAAACCAAAGTTAATCATGCTCATGGTTATTGTCATGGTCAACCATAATTAACCATCGCCATGGTCTACTAAGGTCAACCACTTTACTAATGTTATGTATTATCTTATTTTTATAAACTTTAATACTTTCTTAATATATATGTTTTATTAAACTATTATTAATTCACTAATTCTAATATTTTAACAATCTTTTAAATTATAATATATTAATTTAAACATTAATTATTAGATTCCACTATTAAAATATTTATTAAATTACATGTTACATTCATACATTACATTACAATATTGATATTTAATTTTTACTTTAAATATAAGTATTAGTTAATTAATACATTAATTTTTTCTGCATTTATGTAATAATACATTAATGGATTTATACATTATTATTAATGTATTCTTACTTTATATATATATATTTATTTATTTTTCATTATTAATATATTATTTTAGTAATTTCTTTATTTTTATTGTTTTTTTATTATTACATGTAATATTTTATTATTATTATTTATTTTATTTATATACTTTGTTATTTTTTATTTATTATTAATAATCAATTAATAACTAATAATTAAATTATTATTAATATCTTTAATACTTATTTAATATGTTTAATATTAATTTAACAAATTATTATATTTTTTATTTTATATATTCATTTATATATAATTAATATATTATTTAAATAATACATTAATAATGTACTTATCTTAATATGTATTATAAATATATTATTAATATCTTTAATACTTATTTAATATATTTAATATTAATTTAACAAATTATTATATTTTTTATTTTATATATTCATTTATATATAATTAATATATTATTTAAATAATACATTAATAATGTACTTATCTTAATATGTATTATAAATATATGTTTGTTTTATTAACTTAATATATTGATACTACTTTATTATTTTAATCTATTATTATGATTTTTTGAAATATACTATACTTTATTTTATTATTATATTTTTTAATATTTTATTAATAATACTTTAATATTTTATTATGCTTTATAAATGTATTTATTATTAATATTTTAATATTTTAATAATGTTTACATACTTTAAAATTGTATTAATTGATTAATATAATAATACATTATATTATAGAATAATGTTTTAATTTTTTAATTTATAAATTGTGTTAATTTTATAATTATTTATACATTTAATATTTTACAAATAGATTAATGTTTTAATATTTTAATTGATATATTACATTAATGTTTTAGTTTTTTTATACATTTAATACTTAAAATATTAATGTATTTACTATTTTATACAATCATTTATATATCATTAATGTATCATTTAAATAATATAATAATCTATTATAAATACATTAATGTGTTTATTCTATAATCTATTATAAATGCATTTTTATTTTATTCATACATTATTAATATTTTATTAATGTAAATACTTTATTAATGTTATGTATTATTAATAATTTTACCAATGCATGCTAGTCAACTAGTAACAACTACATTTATGTAAAAAGTGGTTGATATAAGTGGATCAAAGTCATTTACCTTTTTTTAAATTAATAGTCTCATAAACTTATATCAACTACTTTTTACATAAATGTGGTTGTTGCAAATACAAATGTCTATACAAATACTTAGTCTATACAATAAAAAGAGCAAAAAAAAATGGATACCAATTAGAGTGTGGTCTCATGTATTGAATGCCTTTCATCATTGTGAAACAGTCGTGATGTTTGTTTCTTCTTCATCTCTAATTCTCCTCTTATGTGTGAGGTTGGTAGGCTACTTCCTAAATGATATAGTTGAGCTTACATTTTTATAATTTATACTTTACACATGTAAAGTTCTGGCATCTGATATGTTGTTATGCAAACGGTAACAGAAACTACTAAAATGTTTTGCAAATGTTTTGCAAAGAATATGATCAGAACAATAAAAATGCACATCTGTCTGGATCTCTTATGTTTTTATACATAACACTATTAACATGCACAGAAAAATCTAATCTAATTGTTTTTCAAGTTGTCTCTAAGTATGATTGTATTGAATCAAACTTCAATAATGTGGATAATAAATTCTCATTAGGTAGGGAAACAAGGAGAGATTATGAAAGTATGTTCATGCAATTTAGTACCTAATTGGCTTTAAATTTTTTAAAAATGAGTTTTTGAAGCATACATAGTTTAGATACACATACATAGTTTAGACACATTTGAAGAATATATGCAAAGTGATCAAAGGATTCACATTGCTTTCTTTGTGACAATTTCTGAAACCCCAATAATCTTCTTGGAGATAATGATAGGCTAGGAAACATGGTTTGTTGTTCCCAAGCGGTAGAATTCTGTAGGCTATATCCAGTGGTCTGAAACCCTTGGCCTACTTCGTGGACTATGACATAAACGACGAATATGCAGGATTCCAACCCAAAACATTCCGGCCAAGAAGAGTGAAAATAATGTGAGAAATTGAATACAGCTTGGCTCAAACCACCAAGCTCATAGAGAACACGTCAAAGCAATGTTAAGAAATGCATCACGAGCTACATCTGAAGGAAGATTTACAAAAGACAAGAAATAATGTGTTTTATTTCTTCAAACAGATATGCTTGATATGTTCTCTCCAGCTATGTTTTTATCTTGTTCTGACTGGACACATGGTTGACAACAACTATGTTAGTAGAAAACATTATATAATGTTTCAATTATTAATTTTTTTTTTTTTTTTAAGAATTGGAATTGATATCGTTTGTTATCTCTTTGGGTAACAAGTTTGCTATCGCACCTTGATTTGCTCAATGTTTCACTGATCGGTTTATTTGCAAAAATCCACTTTCCTCATGTCCAATGGACCTTAATTCATTCAAACACTACATCTTTTCTATATATAAAATTCATTTACTTCTCTGGCATCATGATGGATAATAAGAATTTATGGGATAATAAATTCTTATGGACAGGCCTCTGAAACTCCATTGCATGGGATAATAAGAATTTATGGACCGGACAATGGTCTGTCCACGATTTCTTGGCCTGGAATTTGTTGTACTTCTGGTCTTCATTCCTTTGCTGAGGATGGAGTAGGTTTAGTTTTAATATCGTTAGAAATTAATTTATGGCTTCCTTAGTTATTAGCTTATGGCACTCCATAGTTCACTGGAGTGTGCTCGTCTTTCGCCCAGTTTTTTGGTGTGTTGTCTAAGGAATTTCACATGTGTATGTATGGTCTAGTTTCTTGTTTTGGAAAATAAACACAAAAGTTGTGGCAAATTGTTGAATATGATTCTAAATTTTTCCCTTCTTAGTTGAAACTATTGAAACCGACATTAAAGCTTTGAAAAAATTATTAAATTTGACAGGTTCTTTAGTTTTGTTAAACTATTGAAACCGACATTAAAGCTCTCAAAACCATTAAATTTGGAAAAATTATTAAATTTGACAGGTTCTTTAGTTTTGAAATTCTTACCTAATTCCAACCATTAATATGAGATGAATTGCATCATAAGTTAGCATTTAATTGCTAAGTAAGTCAGCTTAAAAGCTTAGCCTATCATATACCATAAACCTACTACCATCAAATAATATTTTACCAATTTAAAGAAAACCACAATCAACTCATTAATAAAACTTCAAATTGAAGCCTCGATGAAAAATAAATAGTTTAAAATATTTAAGAAAAATATAAAATAAATATTTAATATTAAACTTTGGAAAACCTCCATAAATTTATTAGTAAACTAATATACTGTTAAAAATACCAAATGCTATGCGGGTATAATACCGGTTCCCACTTACTCGTCTGTCACTTTTGTTTCGATTATAAGATGGTTGGCTTTCGTTTACCACCCACTCGTCCACTCACTTTTATAATACTAGCAGAGCCGCTAACTCGCGGCTGAGAACAACGAAAGGTATCGGCTGAGAAAGTTTGTCATAAAACTTCTGTGGTAATATGAAACGTTTGGCTGTACTGTTTAATCCTACTTAATTATTTAAACGTGGCAATTACATATCCTTACAGTAATTTTTTAATGTGATTAGGTAAATGTTAAAAAGTAAACATGTTAACGGATGCTTTGATAAATGCAAGAAAGTTATGAACAATAAATTTGACCCATTGATTTTGGAGGATGACTAAGAATATGCCGGCATCTTGAATGCATAGCCATCATATTAGAGTTTAAGGTTAAATAAGGTTAAAAGATCATTAATTGTGCCCATTGTCAATAGGTGTACGCCTTTCGGCGTAATTATGCTCAAATTTGTTTATTTGTTTTATAAGATGGTTGCCTTCTGATTTCCACTCACTGTTATAATAATGTGCTCAAATTTGTTTTCGCAATTCTAAACGATGTTTGGCTTCCGTTTCCGGCCTACTCGTGGACGTTTTTTAATAAAATGTCATGAGAAATAAATATTTGTAGGTAGTTATTTTAGTTATCATTTCATAACAAAAATAATATCTCATTCAATTAGTCACTCCATGGAATATAGTATTGGATTAGTTGTTAAATGTATATTGTTTTTCTGGTTGTTGACCAATGCCAAGTTTCACTATGGAGCTCGTGAGAATTTGTTCTTATCTTAGCAATGCTCATTTTTTTCTTTACACTTGAAAAAACAAATAGATAATTTTTATCTTCTAGATTAGGGTTGATTACATCCTTATAATACCTTAATTTTATTTTTTCCTCTAGCTCTTTATCACAACATATTTTCTCCTTAAATTTTTATTTGACGTTTTTTTTAATAGTATTTTTATTCTACAAAATGGTGTCTTCTATGATTCCCCAATAGTTTATCCAAGACCGGACATCTTTATACCATCCTAGTTTGAGTCGATAGTGGTTATGACTCGATTTTGAAGCAATTTTAGGAAGCCTCTTGTCTCCCATGTTGTTTAACTTGTTCTTATACATTAGGTATATAGTAATATCCATGCTCCCAATGGGGGGGAGGCTTATTTCTAAGAGGAGGATGGGATAGGGCACATTTCCTTTAATTTTGAGATTTTATGTTATAAAATTCTTTTGTATTTTCTCTATCTTTCTCCATGATTCACGAGAGATACTACAACCCCATACTCCACATCCATAAAGAATAATAGGTGTAACAAGAATCTCAAAGAGGAGTTTCTTCTTGTCCCAACTCCAAAGATCAGTTGATTTACAACTATTTTCAAGCCCATAATAATCTTTCAATCCCTCAATAATCATTTTCTCATTGTTATAATTCTAATTGAGCTTGTGGTGAATATCAATTCCAAGATATTTTTATGAAGTCACTTCCTCCAAGTTGTTGTTTTCATATACAAAGGTATTATGAGGGATCTTATTGGATTTAATAATCATGACCTTAGTCTTATCAGTATTAACAGTCATACCCATTTTATAGAAAAAATACTTGAGGATTCTTAGTTGGTTCTCAACATCATGGGGAGTCCTTGCCATAAGAACGATATCATCGGCGTAACGAAGAAGATTAATTACTATACCAGTGAGAGTAGGTCCTACACAACCTGTTTTTTCAAAGCAATCTTCTAACTTGTCAATGTATATGCCAAAAAGGGTAGGGGACCAATGACAACCTTGTTTGATAATGATATTGCAGTTAATCTCTTTTGAGCTGACCTCAATGTTTTTAAACTTAGAAATAACGTTCTCATACATCCTTATTGCAGAAACCCTCAACTCGAGAGGCACTTTTATCTCTTCCAACCTATTCCAAAGGTTTTTCCTACGAACCATGTTAAAAGATTTTTTTAAGTAAAAAAAACAACAAAAAAGATTGGTTTTAGTATTGCGGAACTCCTCTGCAATGATATTAAAGGTAACAAGATGGTCCATAGTTGAATAATATCTCCTAAACCTGACCTGAACTTTAGCTCTTTTACCGTGATTTTCTAGCGAAAGGCTAATCTTCTTTTCCAAAATAATTTCGTAAAGCTTGGCTAAAATCGGGCTAATCATAATGGTCCTATAATTAGAATGAATGTTGCTATCCCCATTTTTAAAAATAGGAACAATGAGGCTTTGTGTCCAGGGTTTAGGGAAGCCTTGATTGACTTCTAAATTGAAGAGCTTGTGTATGTGAGGGATAAGGATTGGCCATCCGGTTTTAAAAATTTCATCTTGGTAGCCTTCAATGTCCTTAGCTTTCCCATTTGCAAGCCACTTAACCTCGAACTCTATGTCATTTAAAGAAAAAACTTCTTCCTTTGTAGGGACAATAAGAATGGCGTCCATGGCATTAGGGAACTCATAAAGACTTTTAAGGTAGGAATTTCAGTCCCTTAAAGGAATCCTATTATTTTATTTAGTATTGTGTTTTAGAATTTGGGTCCAGAACATCTTATGATCCATATTATATAATTGTGAAAGTTTCTCTTGCCTTTTATTGATATAACACCTTTTTTAAAATTTTAATTAGGGCTTTGTATGTATTGATCTTATCGAGTTTTAAGGACTCATTCTAAGCATCCCTAATGAGATTCCTAACAATTTTACATTATTTATCATACCATGGGTTGGTCGTTCTATTATTATTTTTATAGGACACCGCGAAAGAGAACTTGTTAATAGAAGTGGAAAGGGTAGTTGTAAAATTATGATAGAGTTCTTCAATGTTGTCCATTTAAGTTAGGATATTTAATTTACTATTTAAATCCTTTAAGAAAATGGCAAATTTACTTTTTTCAAAGTGCAAATTCCTTTGACTATCATAATTCTCTTCAATGGCACTCTTATGCATGGAAAAGTTTAGATTTAGGGTTAAAGGTTTATGATCAAAGTCAGACTCATGGTCATTTAAAAGGTCAAAAGTTGTTATTTGGTTGGAAACAGGGATACCATATTTCACATAATCTACAACACTACTACCTAGCCCATGAATACAAGTCATATGGTTGGAGTTTGGCCACTTCATTACTCCATTGCAAATTATTAGGTCTTGAGAGTTGCAGAGCTCGACCAACTGAGTACCAAACAAATTGTCAATTAGGTCTTCAAAGATTATTTTGTATCTATTAGATAAAACAAGGTCCTCATATAGCCATAAAGGATTATGGTTGGAGTCTTTACTTAAAATAGTAGCTTGTTTAGTTGCATCCCTAGCATTAAAGTGTCCTAGCAGGAGGATATTACCTTTAGATTTCAAACTATAAATATCTTGTTCTAAATTATTATAGGAACAATTGTTATCTAGATTGTTTTTCTTATAAAAAGTGGAATTAATAGCTGAAATATAGCAAATTGCTATATCGATATTCTTAGTATTGGTGTCTGAAATTTCTATCCAAATGTAATGATTGAGAGGTTCAATCTTATGAAGTTGAATGTGAGGAGAAATGTTCTTTCTAATATAACAAGTTATGCCTCCTCTCCCTCTACGGTGATGTTTTTTGTTCCATGCTGACCATAAGAAAAATTCTTCTATGTTAGGTACCTTAGACTCCTCATGCTCCCAAGTTTAAACTAGATAGATAATATCAATATCACTCAGGATCCAACTTATCATAGGACCTTTTCACAATGGAAATCCATGACGGTTCCAAAAAAGGATCACGAGTGTCCCAAATTCCTATTTATTATTATCCTTCTGGTCGTTATCCCTAACAATAACTTTTTTATTTCTCATTATTTCCCATTTTCCTTCTTTCCTGGCTTCGTTTACCTTTTGAACTTCCTTCCTTAATTCATCTTGGTCTTTAGAAATGAGATCTTCATTTATAAATATTCCTAACCCTTTTAAGCTTAGATATTTACTAAGTATGCTATATTTATGGTCATTACAACTTACTTTGACATGGATCAACCTATCTTTTTGATCAATTATTTTTCCTAACCTCTTTGCTTCTATGAGGTAAGTTGTATCAATTTGTGATTTATTATTTAATTCTTCTTTTACTATTGATAGTGTATCCTCCTCTTGTTGTTATTTTATACCAAAAATTATGAGGTTCAAGGCTCTTTTGTTACGCTCATCTTCGAATTTGATTAGTTTATTCATTTCCTCTTTGATGGGTTTGATATCCAATTTGTTTTCCATACTACCAAGGGTCAAATTGTCGGTTAGTTTTTCTTCTAGCTCTTTAATCATATCTCTCAAGTTGTGATTTTCTTCAACCCCTCCTTCTTGGTTTGATTGTTTATTTTTTTTCCATTTCTTGAATCCTATCTTTCGTTGTCTGCAATTGACTCTTGAACCCTAAGAATATATCCTCTATTTGAGTTTGAATCGTATCCCTAATTTTTTTATCAATCATTGCATCTATCTCTATTTGGAGTTTTGCATCTCTTTCTTCACTCCTTTTTTTCTAATGTTTCTAATTCTATTTGGATTTTGGCATCTCTCTCTTCTCTTCTTTTTTCTATTGATTCCATATAATTGTAAAGGACCTTTAGGGTGATTTTGGGGAGCTTTCCCTGTTAGGATGAGTTTTTGGAATAGGTGGTGGAGTGCTCATATTGAAAAGAAGAGAAAACAAAGGTAACAATTATTATTTTGGATTGAAACTTAAAATAAAAAATAAATAAAATCTATTCAAATCTATTTACGTTAATAGATAATAAATATATTTTAAATTGAAATTGAATAAAAGTGAAAAGTGACTCACCTCATTTAACATGTCCAATTTCTCAACCAGTTGAAAACGACAGAGAAGTTCCAAAGAAAATACAAAGATGATTATGGGTAAAAAAGGTAAAAACCAAAAAGAAGTAGTATTATCACTCAAAACCACAGATATATAATGTTAAAAATAAAATATCCCCTTCAAAAACACATAGAAGTAGTATTCTCGTTCAAACCCGAGATCTAATTTCAAAACCACAGAGAAGTATTATTCTCGTTCAAAACCACATAGATATAATTTCAAAACTGCAGAGAAGTATTATTCTCGTTCAAAAGTGAATAGATGTGACATAATGTTTATTTTGGAAAAGTGAATAGGTGAACAATTAATCATTTGAGAAATACCATACGTTACTTTAATGATTTATTAAGTTTGTTAAAAAAAATTCCTAGAAATCATATTTGAAAATTAAATTTTATTGATGATGATTAATGTTTAGTGAAATTGAATTGGTCTATATAAAACGTAAGTGATTACCTAAAATTCTTTAGAATTTTATTTCTATGTTAAAAAAGAATTAATAAAAGCGTTCCAAAATCACCACATTTTTTGTGAGATTGATTATAAGTAAAATATCATTCAAGACATTGCAAATATTTCTAAATATTAAATAGAATTAAAATTTAAAATTTATATTTTTTTAATTATATTATAAAATAATTAATAAAACTATTTAGTGTATGACTTTAAAATACATTGCAAATGAGATATATAACGTAAATAAATTAAAATATATAAATAATTTCTAACATCCCCACTATAATTCACGATTTAATTAACGCTTATACAAATATAAAGTGTGGCTACCACCAAATCGATGTAATATGTGAATTGTATTCCTATGTTTTTAATCATAAAAATCAGGTGTCAGCTGGTAAGGAGACATGGACAGAGGAGGGAGTTGAATTAATCCACAAGAGAGGGGAGTGTCTAGGAGCATGGCCAAGAGGGGTCCAAGGGGGAATTACTCTTGTATATTAATTCAACCCATTTTCCTAAATTTTTTAATTGTATATGACCCTTCTAAATTTATTATTGATTTTTCTCAAAGTCAATCATTAAATATATGTAAAATGGTGAGTGTGAGTGGTCACATCCCAAATATATTGGGCACATGGCGGTTGAGTACAATCAGCTTGGGGATGAGTGTGATTCAAGAAATACAAGCCAAAGAGAAGAAATTTGTATGTGTTGGGAAAACAATTTTAGTGAGTCAAGTTTTGTGCATGAGGAGCAAGTAGAGAGAAAGAAAGAGAACTTGGAGTTGGTGCAGCCATGAATGGTGGATTATAGAGAAAGTTGGAGCATATTGGAGTGTATTTGGAGTTGGAAACTAAAGAACCAGGTTGTCGGGCCTGAAGAGTGAAATCATGAGTGAGTTTCACTAAAACAACAAGTGTTTGTTGTTATTTGTTGGTAGTTTTCCTAGCAGCAAGTTCCCTTGAGATTCCAGCTAAGATATTCCTTGCTAAGTGTGTCAGAGAGACCTTGATAAACGACTGGCACACCCAAGGGAATTATATCAATGAAGGGGTACATTCCTTGGGTGCAATTTTCCCAACCAAATCTGATATATAAATTAGATATGTGTTGTTGAGACTTTCATCAAACACTTTGATGTGTTTTCTCAACAATCTTGACTAAACAATGCTTCTTGTTGTCCTAAATTCAAGGAAGGTTTTTTATGATTTTAGAAGGTCAATAGGATGGGTTATAACCTCCTTATAAACCCAAAATATTTGTTGTAATGTTTATTTCTTTGTTGTCATGTTTATGATAGTTTGTCTCATTGAGACATTTTGACAAACAATTTGCATGCATTGGTTGTAGATTTAATTTTTAGCATATTTTCCTAATTATATTGATTAATAAAATCACTAAATACTGATAAAAAACATACCACATGAATATAAGAAATGATACCAAGAGTCATAAATTGGAAAGGACAAATACCTTCAAAATCCTTGCTTATTTATTGAGAATTTATGGTTGTCCATGGAAGTAATTTCCTTGATCCAAGGAATGTAATAGCTAAAAAATAGGGTTTTAATTCCCTCAAAATGAAAGGAATACAAGATTAATCCTCCTCAAGGATCCCTTAATGATGTATTCACAAAATGGTTGATATAATGCTCCAAAATCAATTCTACTCTACCAAGAAATGTGTCCTCCTGCTGAAATATGCACAATAAAAGTTGATCTAAAACATTCAAGAAATAGATGCAACTTGTAGATATGATGAATTTTAACTCATATGTGAAGATCTCCCAACTGTAGATGACAAATATGCTCATAAATCATGGGATCTCAAACCCCTAATGCGCCCTCTTTCATGAAATTCACCAAGCCATCAAAATAAATAAATATGGAGGTTGTAAACCCCCCACGAGTGCCAAAAGGTTCTTCATAATGATGGCCAAGAGTCCCCAATCGAGATATGGTCCAAACCCAACCTCATAAGACCAAATCAAATCTACGTTGGCTAAGTGGTGTGCCCTCTCTATAGAAAACCCTCTATGATGTGTGCTTCTTCATAAACTGATGGCTGAAGTAGTTATGAGCTGATGTAGAATGGAAAGGGAGGAATATTTCACCTCATTGGCCAACCTTGGATTGGGAAAGGTGGAATATTTCACCACCGAGCTGATCTCTAGGGTTTGTTCAGTCAAAACCCTCAAAACACTCAAATATCATGGGTTCTCTAGAAATAAGATAGACATTAAAAACATAATCAACATAATAAAAATAATGATATAATAGAGGCCCCTATCTCTCTTTTATCCCCCATTTTCACCCTTTCGCTCCAAGTGAATTTTACTTTATTTTTATTATTCTTTAATTAAATCACTTTATTAATTAATTCACCTTTTTGCCTCTAAAAAGTGATTTATTCATGCCTATGGATTCTTTGGCCACTGGAAGTCACTTCTTATCATCTATTTTTGTAGTTCTCTTTGTCCCAATTTTGATGAGCTATTACACTAAGAGTTTTCTGCAAGTATTATTCTCAAAATGACCTTCTTAGTGAAATTAATTAAGATATGACTCATAATAACTCAAAATTATGGAAATCGTTTGAATGCAACGGAACCAAAGACAATATGTGTTGAATGGATCCTGATGATGAAATATGATGAACGATGCAAGTTGGGCCAAATAAAACCCGTCAATAACTCTTTAACTCAATGTCACTCCCATCTGGCTACTCTGGTAGGCATAACACTCTGTAATATAATAATGTCCAAAAATGGGGACATTACATTAGGTTGGAGAGGTCAAGTGGAAGAGAGCTCATGGAAAATCGAGATACTTGTATGAATATATCAATGTGTTGTGAGTTTTTCTATGCTGTGAGTGGACAATGAGAAACCAGCCTATTTTGCGGATTATTGGACTTAGCTTGAGAGTGACTGACAGTTGATATTTGGAACAGTTAGTCTACAGTTGGGTGGAACGTTTGTCCCAAGAAGTTGGTTGTACAACCATTGTTGAAAGATAATTGTTTATCTATTTTTTGTCATGTATTTATGAGCTAAGTTGTTTGCATAATCTTTCTAAATGATAATTCTATATTTGTTGTTGTAATGAACTATTTACTACATTCATGTGTTTGTTTATCATGTTGCAAATGCATCTATTTTATGGAACTAGATGGTAGATAAATTTGTTTTAATTCGTATTTGAAAGATATAGGAAATTAATTAATTGTAAATGAATTAAATTACTAATCAAAAATTGTGTATTTGTGAGTATTTTGCACTGTAATGTCACTTGGATGGGTCAAGGGACGTTACATAGTTAAAAAAAATGAAAGTACATAAAAAAAATTAAATATTAATTATAATAATTAAAATATATAATAAAATAAATCAATATAATTTTTTTAACCTTAACCTTAAAAAAAAGACTAAAAAATTCTAATCTTTTCTATTATATACAAAATAGAGTTACAACTGTCTAGGGGAAAGTACCAAAATAAAAACCAGATTCCTTCTAGAGAGAATTTAACTAGGTTTTCATCATAATGTTATGAGGTCTTATATCACCAAAAATATATGTAAGTTTCGAGATAGATCATATATTTCTAACACTATCTATCTAGGTTTTATGTACTCTATGTCTACTATGAGAATTAAAGAATAAAAACATCCATAAAGAAGTTAAATCAAACCCTCGATTTTTTCTTATTCTTCCACGTCAATTGGGAATTTTTTTATCTTGACGAGATCGTTCTTGTTGCTTGGGTCAATGACCTCCAAGGGTGACATCGAAATTAATTCCATGGTGGGACTTGTAGAATAACTCGTATATTTCCTAAAAAATTATGAGTGCATGTACAATGTCCCTTTGTTCCTTCTTGGTCTTCTCCAAAGCTTGCCCAACCATTTCCTTGACTCTCCAATATTTTTACTCTATCTTGAAGTACTTAGTTTTTCTAGTCCTAGAATAATATGGGTCATCTACTCAATCATGAACTTCCTTCATAATCTCCTCTTCTGTCATTGTTTTCCTTTTCCCTCAGACCACTTCCCTCTGCCTCATAGAGTACCTTATTTTCTACTTATCAACACTTGTGATATCGGGATCTCTCCAACCAAGCTTCCCGATTTGAGCAAGTTTTATTCATAAATTACTGGAAAGAAGAAGCTTCTTCTTTATTCCCCCCTACCAACTATTATTATCCTTGTTTATATGAAGTCTAGCCATACTAGACACACTTATCCCTCTAAACTTACCAGGCGAACACCTCAAATTTTTTGAAGAGCTAACTAGGAACTTCTTACTTGCACCCCTGGCCTAGGTATTGACCACGCTCAGCTCTTGCCTCCTGACCAAACCTACCCTGGCCCATTTGATTTTCGGAGACCCTTTCTCCCTCTTCTAGGCCCAAGGTTATAGTCCTTGTTTAACCCACAACTACATCCCAAAAATTCCCATGATGACACAAGAAAAAACCTTCAACTTTTGTTTGTATGCATTGGGAGGTCCTTTGAGAACCATCATCTTGTTATCTAGACTACACACATAACCCACTGGCCCTGCATTGAGAACCTAATCTAAAAATGAAGAAGACTTGTATTCTTGAAAATATTTGCAAGTTAAATTTTATGTGTTAAAATGCAAATGGATCACCTTTGCAACACAACTTTAATAAGATTTACTCATTCAAGATGCATATAAACAACAACGAAATTAGTGAACAGAAAACACATAACACAACAAATGATAAAGGAGTTCACCCCTCTCTTGGGTTACATCTCCTGGTCCATCTTCCAATGGATAATTTGTATTATTTTCTCAAAGTGCTCAAAAATGTTCTTTACAATGCTCAAAATGCCAAATAGACTGCTCCAATGGATTCAGAACGTCCAAAAAACCCTAGCTGGGCTTTTTCGGCACCTCGTTTGGCAAAAATTGAAGAAGATAGGCTTCCTGGAAGTCCCCCCTTCAAGCTTGTTGTCTCTGCATCTAAAAAATGCACCCTTGTTGGCTCAACCTAGCCCACACACATATTTAAGCATAAAAACTTAGCATCGGGTGGAACCACGTGAACCATGCAAACTGTAGGACGGTTATGGGCACACCTAGCCCCTAACCGTCAAGGGCGAGGTCATATGACCCATGTGACCGTGCATTTAAAAGTAAGGGCCATAATCGTTTGAACCGAATTCAAACCAATGCATACCTGCACGTGCGTCAATGGTCATATGGCAACAAATATGTGACCATGGGATATATTAAAAAGGCTATGTTAAAACACATACGAGCACCTGTGGTCATATTACAACACATACGACCGAGGTTTAGTTTTGAATGGGCGCGCAAAGGTTTTTAACCGTGGCCATATTACAATATAACATAACCACAGGTTGGGGCTAGGCCCCAGCTTGACCCCCCACCTAAACATACAATATTTCAATTCAAATAAAATATGCACCATATATTGTTAAGAAACACTATGGTGGTGCGTTGGTTGGTGGTCTTTGCCAAATATTTGCATGCGGGTGGAGGTCACGGGGTAGAATCCGGTGGACTCCAAATAAATTTTAAACCAATAAATAGGGGACATGTGGCAGCAATTGATTGGGTCACATGTCGCCATTCCATTCACTGAAAACAAGCCATGCCACCTGCCAATTGTGCAAATAGCTACCTATCACGTGTTGTACGGCCTGCCACGTCAGCGTCCGTATGGACTGTACAGACTGTACAGTCAGCACCCCTTTTTTGATTGTTTACCTTTTTTAACAGAACGCGATATCTCTCGCTCCCGACGTTCGTTTGAACCCAAATGATTTGCGTTGGGTTCGTAACGACAAGGCCTACGCTCTCGTTCAATTTGAAGTGATTCCGAGCACTTTGAAGTTTTGAGCAAAATTTTATCCCCTGATCACACCTCCCCATTGGAAAGCTTTTGGACCTCCAAAAGACTATTTTCAGTCTATATGAAGATGAGGGTATAGATCCCTCACCTTTCCAACCTCAATACACTTGGCTTTGCTTGGATTTGTATCTTTAAGACCAACTCGAAGATACTCCACATTTCCTCGTTTTGAAGTTCGCATTCTCCTGTCAAGGATGGTGTCTTAATGCAGTTCTGTAAGATATTCTGGGGAAAAATCATCTATAGAAGGAATCTAAACATGCTCTCCTTGATCATCAATCAAATGAGGCTCATACAATTTCAAATTCTCAACATTAACAACTGCATACATTTGCATATAAGGAGGCAAATCTAAATGAAAGGCATTGTTACCAATCTTGTCGATAATCTTGAAAGGACCATATCGAATCAGTTTCAATGTTTTACCTTCTCCTTTAAGCCTCTCCTTACTGATGTAAATCCAAACTTCATATCCAACTTGGAAACTATGATCAACACAATGTTTGTCATGTCTCGTCTTGTACTTGGCTTGAGTCTTTTCCAACTGCTCTTGCACCATTTAATGTATCGACAGAATTTGTTCAATGAACTTTTCTGCCCTATCAATGTCATATTGACCATCAATAGCAATATCCTTCCCAAAGATAAAATCTAAAGTAGATTTGGGCAAATAGCCAAAACATGCTTCAAATGGCGACATTTGAGTTGAAGAGTGCTTAGCTTGATTATAAGCATGTTGAATGTAGTGTAAATGCTCATCCCAAAGTTTAGGATGTTTGCTACAATAAGCACGAAGAAGATGCACCACTGTTTGATTTACCACTTCTGTCTGACCATCTGTTTGCAAATGAAAAGATGTGCTCTTTTTCAATTTGGTGTCCATGAGTGCCCATAAAATCGACCAAAAACTTCCAACAAATCTAGAATCCCGATCAGAAATAATGGATTTAGGCAATCCAAAATGCACCCAAACATTTTGAAAAAAAAATAGTTTCTCTTGTTCAGCTGTAACCTACTTCGTACAAGGCATCAAAATACACATTTTGCTAAATCGATCAACCACAACATAAAGATAATCATGATTTCGTCTAGACATAGGTAGACCTCCTACAAAGTCCATGGAAATACTTTCCCAAGGATGAGAAGGAACCGGAAGTGGAGTATATAACCCAACTTTTGATTGCTAGGTTCACTTGTGGCACATAACGAACATCCTCTAACATATATTGAAACACTTTCATTCATTTTAGGCCAGTAGCAATATCTTTGCAAATTAGCCACTGTCTTGCCTACACCAAAATGACCAGCAATAAGAGAAGAATGGGCTTCTCTTATGATGTTGATTCTTTCTCCCTGTGGAATACATAGCTTGCCAAGATGATACAAAATATTATCATGCACATGGTAATCCAAATCCTCAACGTGGTTAGAATGACACAAAGTTTCATATACTTCTTTAAAATCAGTATCCAAAGCATATTGCTCAACATAACTTTCATGCATGATAGGACTATTCTTAAGAATAACTGAAGCACTAATAATAGGCCTTGAAAGCATATCAGCAACTTTGTTATAAATTCCCTTCTTATACCTGATAACCAAGTGGAACTACTGTAGAAAACCCATCCATCTGAAGCGCCTAGCTTGTTGTAGCTTTGTTTGTGATTGTAAATATTGCAGTGGTTGATGATCAGTGTGAACAATGGTTTCTTTCCCCAACAAATAATGTTTCCATTTTTTCACACTTTGTACCAATGCATAC
>ML785280.1:121574-134225 GCA_009831015.1 Picea engelmannii
TAAGGTGTTCTCATGGATATTTGGGGACCTCACCCTTGGGGTTGTAAACGAATATTAATCTACTTATGCTTCACTTAAAGGAGTTGAAATTTCAATGGGAGTGTTAATTGGATTACCGTTAATTAAAGTCAATTTGAATTCTTAAACAATTCCTAAATTAAAGGAGGGTATTATTGAGCTATAATTACGCAGATGTTTTTTACAGAACCACGAAACCCTGGATAAGCATTTTCACACCTTAATGAAACGATTGGCAATTTACCTTGAGGTTTATATTAAATTGTTATTCATAGAAAGGTTGCACTTATGATTGCGTGGTTTTTTTTATTTGGCCTTGTGTGATTAGTTTACTCCCCGCGCCATGCACCATAGAATTGATAACTACTTGTGTCCCATGAAATAAATGTGATGTAATAATGGTGATGTGATTAGATAACCTTGTGCCATGAATTAATGTTGAGGTATGATTGATGTAGTGATTAGCTTAATTTGTGCAATGAAATAAATGTGATGTATGAATGGTTATGTGACTAGGTTACCTTGCGCCATGAACAATACAATTGATAATTACTTTTGTGCCATGAAATAAATGTGATGTATGAATGGTGATATAATTAGATTACCTTGCACCATGAATTAATGTTGATGTATGAATGATACAGGGATTAGCTTACTCTTGTGCCATGAAATTAAAGTTGATGATTACTTTTGTGCCATGATTACTTGATGATTAGGATTGATTGATAGATCTAGATGATTTCAGCTTCATTGGATTAGTGGGATCTAGACACCTCCTTCTTCCTCAGAACAGTCGCTAGCCCTGAGACCCTAAATGGTCAAAATCAATCGAATGAATCTTGGTCTTGAGTGTTTCTTATGTGTCATGGAGGTCTTGACCATGCAAGATAGGTTTGGCGGGTAGCTATTTTAATATTCAGTAATGTGGTGGATCATGATTTGTGCTTATATTCAGTTGATTGTGATGTGTTGAACCGTGTCGTTGTTTATGTTGTCTGTTGACCATGTGTTGTTATCATTATGTTAATGCCTTGGATGTGTTGTTATTTAATTTTGATGATGTGTAACTTGTGATGTTATTAATTGTTGGAGAAAGGGCAGACCTCGGGTTCAATTCTAACAGTGCACCAACAAGTCCTAACTATTGGCCCTTGGGCAGCACCTACAAGGAAAATGCAGTCTCACCCAAAGTAGAAATAGGGGGTTGCAGGAAACAAATGTCTACAACCAGAGGAAATGAAAAGTGGAATCAAAACAACAACACCCAAATATCTAGCTATCCTTTATCTCACTTAGACCTACTTCGCAAGTTATATCTCATATCTATCACAACAATGCAAATAACAACATAGAAGAAAGAAAATAACACAACATCAACTACATAGAACAACAAGATATATGTGGTTCACTCTCTCCCTAGGGCTACATCCACAGAACTGTGTTTCTTGATATATTATATGAAAACATACAGTTCTATCTGCGCACTTAGCTTGTAGATCTCTTTCTCTCATTCTTTCTCTCTTTCTCTCCCCTCCCTGCGCACCCAACTACCGGGTTGATCTTCGCACCTAGCTGAAGATCTTACAATCCAAGAACATTCTTACAGAAAATACTTCTCTCACACGATCAACAATAATCACTCTCTTAACCCATGATGACAGACCCCCCTTCTCTCATCTAGGTCTTTATTTATACACTTCATGACAACGTCTAGGTGTCAAAAACCTAGATCCAAAACCCTAGGTGTCTAAAACCATAGGTCCACTTGACCCGTACTTTCAGGGCTTCGCCATCCTGTCTTTCCTTCTTTCCCGCAAGGTGCTCTGAGCATCCGTCAATGGCTTTTATGTTTGTTGATTTTTCCATGATATGTATTCCTTGATGATCTGTCTCCCTTGATATTCTCGTTCATCAGCTCGCTTTATCTTATTTCTCTCCTTCTTTTCTGCTTCTTTGACCACTTCGACCCATTCGCAGTCAATGTGCCTTACGCACAGTTTGTACTTCACCTTTCATCCTTAATCTTCTCTTTCTTCCATAACCAAGGGCCAACAGGCCCCCAACACTCACCTGTGACTCATCCCAAGTCACTCTGATCTCGATGATAGTGCTTCAAAGGCCTCGAGCTTAGATCGGTCTGCCTCGACTTGTTGCTTCACTAGAGCCTCTTGCTTGACGATATCCTGAAGTACTTTCTCGGTGACAAGCCCTTCCAGGTGTTGTTCCACTGTCACGACTGCATGTTCCAATTGTGAGCCTCGTCCCTCGATCTCTTCAAAAAGTATGCAGGCTTCGTCCTACACCAGTTGGAGTCTCCGTGTCACTTCCATAACTCTTCTCTGGATGGCAGTGACCTGCTACTGAACTACACGTTGCTCCAGCGATCTCTTCATCTTCTCCACTTCAGTAAGAAGCTTCAATTATGCTTGCATAGTGGAAGCTTGTTGCTTCGCTTCCTGGAGTTTTGCCTCCAATATCCTCAGCTCTGGGTCTTCTTCAAGATGCTCATAGGTCTGCGCACTTCGGTCACTTACCTGTTTACATTATGTGATTCGTTCTACTGCGCTCCTCACAGCTTCTTCCCTCCGATCCTGTACTTCTTGCGGAGTGCTAGGTACTTCTTGAGGTTCTAGTTCTGCTACTCTTGCTTGAAGATGTTGAATGGCTTCAATGAGCTTTCCCACTTGGCTCTCTGTTGTCTTTTCTTCCATCTATGTCAATCCTAGCACAGAGAAAAGTGCTCTAATCGTTGTCTCTTTAAACCCAATCTGCTATGTGAGTAGTTGTTCTCTCTCTTTCTGGATTTTATCTCTATCCTCCTCGAGCTTTTCTCTAATTTCATATTTCTCTTACTACGCAACCCTAAGTTACTCTAAGGCCTCCTCCTTTTCTTTCCTCAATTCCTTCGTGGCCTGCTCCTTTTCTTCCTAGACTCAACGTAGTTGAGTCTCTTTTGCATCTTCTAATCTGTGTAATTGGGTGGGCGCATCCCCTAATTCTACACTCTCCGCTGAAGATGGCACAATAGACACTGCATGGCTCAATTGGATAGCTTGATGGATGTCTTTTAGTTCTTTCTCAATCATGTCATACAATGTTTCTTGCTTCACTTCATGTCTTTGTAAGATATCCTCTAAGGCATCTTCTACAACTGTGATGATGAGTTGGATATCGTCCACTATGAGCATGTTCTACGATTGAAGCTTATTGGATCATTATTTATTCCGTGTTGAGGGTTTTTGTGGGGAACCGTTCCTTTTCTTTGACGTCTCGACCTATGTAAGGGGATCCTTCTACAATGTATCTTTGCCTTTGTCATGTTTGTCTTCTTCCCCTTCCTCCTCTTGGTTTACTTCATCGCCTCCTCCTCCTGTAGGTGAATAAAATGCAGTTTCCTTGGATGCGATATCCTTCTCCTCACTGTCTATGTCCTACACTTCCTCCTTTTTCTTATTTTTCTTTGCGTTTCTTGGTCTGTAATACTCAATTCAGGTGACCAAAGGGATTATGATGATGTTAGGGTCAGAGAGCTCTGTATCTTCTACTGGTACAAGGAATTCGGCTGGCCATTACTTGGTTATCTCCACCATATCTTCATCAGACAATTTATAGTAAGATTGCAGCTCCTCCTTGCTTTCTTCCTTGTGTGAATTGATGTAGATGAAGTGTTGGTCGGTGCAGAATTTCCCTAGTGGCTTGTATGTATGCAAGGTGTTCGGGGTCATTCAGGGGAATGATTCAATGGTGTGCTTGAGCTATAGGCAGTAAGCACAGAACACAACATTTGATTGCCACGACTTCTCCATATCACTCGTATACCACAAGATGGTGAACCTCCGGGCCAGTGGTTCAGATGGCTCTACTTCTGGGAATTTCTCTCCCTGTGGCATCTCTGTAACATCCCTGGCCATCTAAAGACTGGGTAATTCTACCATGCATAATTTACACCTTATATAAAATAAATTCACTTTAATGAAATTAACACAACTAACATAGAGTTACTGCTATCATACAAAATTGACATAGAATTAAGAGAAATTCATACATGTAATGGAATACATGAAGAAATATAGTATCACAACAACATTCATAAAATACATAATTAAACACATAATGATACTTATCTTTTATCTGGAGTAAATCCACCAATTGTGTGCAAACCTTCCATGAACCTCCCAACTTTAGACCGCATTTCTCATCACTCTCAGTAGTAGGTCACCCCCGAGCTGGGACTAAACTCCACCGGGTAAGGTAATTTTATGCTAGGCAAGGACAACAAGGATTTTTGACAAAGCAATAGAAAGGATCTTTTATCCTAGGAGCCACTTACACCCACAACAAACATACCCTCATTCCCCACACACCTGCTCCACCCCAGGAGGATAAACCTTCACTAATACAAGTCCATTGGCCAGTACACCTCATTTACCTTGGGCTTTAGCAATAGGCTGGACTAGAAGTCTCACAGTACTGTGGATGCTACGCGACTCCCTTCCAGGAGAACTCACTTCCTAGCAAACTCTCTCACCTGGGAGAGTTGCTAACAGGTATGATAACCATCCTTTGACTTAGCTATAGCTGGGTATGGTTGAAAACAAAAACAATAGTAATATCAATAACAACGAGGAAAAACGGGTATGGAATCTCAAAAAGGAAACAACCTATCACTAAGTCACAACATGGCTCAAGCAACTACAATTGCATTAGGCTTCACAGGAAACAACACAGGACAACTTTCTCGTTTCTAGTTTCAGAGGTGCGAGAGGTATGTCGAGGTGAAACAATGCAGAGGAAATAACAGTTCACATATAGGATGGGATAATGGCAGGACATACAACCTTTCCGTGAGGGTTCTCTTCACTGTGCGCGGGTATGCAGATGAAAATACAGAGGCAAGAATGGTTCAGACAGAGTACCACCAACGAACTCAGAGGGAGGATGGTGGGAAAATGACTCACGAACCCCCCAACACAGCTGATACTTCAACTTTTAACTGCATGAGCCCATGTTGACACTTATCTTCTTGGAGTTGCATGTGTTCCCTTTAGCTTACATCCCCTAGCCACTAGGAACTTAGGATAACAAAATCATATAATGTTCACTTTAGTCTTCAGGAAATAATATTAAAATATTATTTGTCTAGAGGTAAGTCCCCTAGTTTGTCCCCTAGACCCAATACTTATCCACCTTTTCCTTACCCTACCTACTGGAGCTTAGTCCCCGATAACTCTTCTATGTGGTCGGTCTACATGCAACAATGTTTATATTTTAATAATAATGATATGCATAATTACATATACCAACAAAATATCAGGCTTTTGGCCTTGGTATCTGGCTCACCAGCCTATTAACACATAAATAAAAATTTAGAAGGGGCTCGGCCTTGGGGTATTGCAATCCCCTCCCCTTATTTTTGCACTATCCTTAGTGCAACTTATTTACAAAAAAACAACAAGATTTCCAAAATATTAAAAACAATGCAGGTACTCTGTCCGCATAGCATCTTCATTCTAGCATGTTGCATGCTCAGGACCATACAAGGTCCACTGGAATTTTAAGTCCTATGGCTCGATTCCAAAGATGCTTTCTTTTTCAGTCCAATATATGCACCGAATGCACCTACAAGATGCCTTCTTGTTCCACCTGAATCACATTCCAATCAATTACATGATTAGCATCAGGTATATATTTCTTAAGAAATGAAATATGAAACACATTATGTACAGTCATAGATGCAGGCAATGCAAGAATATATGCAGGTGGTCCAATCCTTTCTAGGATTTCAAATGGCCCAGAAAATCTGGCTGCCAACTTGGAACAGTTTCCTAGATTCAGGGAACTTATGTTAGCATTTACTTTCAGAAAAACATGATCACCCACTTTGAACTCCCTCTGGAATCTGTTCTTATTAGCATAACTCTTCTGCCTATCCTGGGCAACTTTCAAATTCTGCCTAATATTCAACATTTGTTCTTCCATTTCCTTGATAAACTCTAGCCCAACCACTTCTCTATCTGTTAGATTATCCCAAGTTAACGGAGTATTTCACTTTCTGTCATAAAGTGATTCAAACGGGCTCATCTTTGGTGATGCTTGATACTCATTGTTGTAGGCAAATTATACCAAGTGTAGGTAGTCTTCCCATTTACACGGTTTGTCCATCACATACATCCTTAGCATGTATTCTATCACTTGCTTTACCCTCTCTGTTTGCCCATAAGATTTAGGATGATAAGTAATGTTGAAGTTCAGATTCGTTCTGAATCCCTTGAGAAAACCCTTCCAAAACTTGGAGGTAAATTTCGGGTCCTTATCAGACACAATTGTCTTGGGAATTTCGTGCAATCATGCCACTTCTTTCATAAATATGTTGGAAACATCCATTGCCTTTTGATTAGTCTTTAATGGAATGAAATGGGAAGCTTTCGTAAGCTTTTCCACTACCACCATGATTTAATCATGTTGTTTGTCTGTTCTCGGCAATCCTGTGATGAAATCCATTGTCATCACTTCCCACTTCCACTCAGGAATGGATAAAGGCTACAACAACCCTGTTGGGTGCCTATGCTCATATTTAACCTATTGGAATTCCATACACTTGGCGATGTATTCTGCAATATATTTCTTCATACCTGGCCAAAATTAATGGCTCTTGACTGCTGCCACAGTCTTTTGATATCCAGGGTGCCCTGCATAAGGCACATTATGAATTTCATGAAAAATCATATGTTTCAAGTCCTGGACATTAGGTACATAAATTTTGTTAATGTACAAAAGTATTCCATCAGTTTCCAACTTATAATTTTCCACTTTTTGTGACATCTCACCTTGTTGTCACTTTGCTACTAATTCCCTGTACTACAAATCTTCATTTGCATCTTCCAAAATTCTGCTCTTTATATCAGTTTGGTACATGCTAATGGTTTTAGCATTTAATTCATGTACTCTCCTGTTGATCACATCAACCAGTTTATTCTCCTTCCCTTTGATATTTTTGATATCAAAATTGTACTCACATAAAAACTCCAACCACCTACTATGTCTAGCGTTCAAGGTTGACTGATCAAACAAGTATTTCAGACCATTGTGGTCTATTCTCAGTTCAAACCTCCTCCCCATGAGGTAATTCCTCCATTTATTTAGAGTGTGTACTATGGCTGCCAACTCCAAGTCATGAGTTGCATAGTTCCTTTTGTTCTCTTTCAACTTTTTGGATTCATAACAAATTACGAATCCATTCTGACTTAGGAATCCTCTCTGTCCTTATTTTCCGCATCAATGCACACCAAAAAATATTCATTTGGGTCTGCGATCCTCAAGATTGGAGCACTGGTTAACAACTACTTCAATCGCTGGAATATTTTCTCACAATCCTCTGTCCACTAAAATTTCTTCTCTTTCCTTTGGGAGGAAGTGATAGGGTGAGATATCCTCAAAAACCCTGCGATAAACCTTCTGTAATAACCAACTAGACCCATAAAGGATATGACTTCTGTGATGTTCTTTGGCATTGACCATTCTCTGATGGCCTCAATATTCTCGGAATCTGCAACTATCCCATCCTTCAAAATAATATGCCCCAAGTAATGGATATGCTTTTGATAAAAATGAGCACTTTCTCAATTTGGAATATGGTTGGTGCTCTCTTAGCACTTGCAACACCATCCTCATATGTTTTTCATGCTATTCCTCTAAATTGGAATACACCAGAATGTCATCCATGAAGACTATGAGAAACTTGTCTAGATAGTCCTTGAATACACCATTCATCAGGCACATAAAACCAGTGGGTATGTTCGATAGTCCAAATGGAAACAATGTGAACTCATAATGACCATACCTTGTTCTAAAGGAGGTCTTGTTGATGTATTCATCCTTTATCCTTACCTGGTGATATCATGATCTAAGATCTATCTTCGAAAATATCTTTGTATCCTTCAATTGATCGAAGAGGTCATCAATCCTCGACAGAGGATATTTGTTCTTTACAGTTACTTTGTTCAATTGTCTAAAATTGATACACATTCTCAACGTCCCATCCTTCTTCTTCATGAATAGGACCGAGGCACCCCAAGGTGACACACTTGGGAGTATATACCCCTTCTTTAGAATCTCTTCAAGATGGAATTGCACCTCTTTTAGCTCTGGCATACTCATTTTGTAAGGATCTTTCAACGCTGGAGTTGCTCCAAGTATCAAGCTTACATAGAAGTCAATATCTCTCTTCGGGGGTGGTCTTAGCACCTTCCAAAATACATATTAAAACTCCTTTAGTACCTCATGATCTCCAATATTTGAGACCTCAACCTTAGATGCTTCCTCCACATGGGCTGCAAATAATTGACAGCCTTTCCTGTAGCACTTCTTCAGCTACATTGTTGATATTTCTCTGATAGAAACAACTCTGGGAATTCCTTGGACTGTTCTCTGATTCCCTTCCTTATACAAGCAAGTGAATTCCTTGTTACGACATTCCAAGATGGCATGGTGTTGGTCCAACAAGTCCATCCCAATTAGACATTCATAAGAACCTAAAGGCATAATGTTCAATTCATCATTTGTGCTCAATCCATTCATGTTCACTGGACAATAATTAACTAACTTAGTGAATTTTCTCTTGGTTCATGTAGCCAGCTCCACTAGCCAAGACTTTTCATGCTTGCTTCTCGACAATTGAAAACTTTCCACCACTCTAGGATATATATAACTATGGCTAGCCCCTGAATCAATTAAAATAGTAAATGGTTGGTTGTTAATCATTCCTTCTACTTCAATCATGTGTGACTGATATTCTACTTGCTTGTTTCCCAGGGTTGCATAGATCCCTGGTACTCTACTTCCCATGTCCTGCACTTTTTTTTCCTACTGCACATTGTGGACAACTCTCACTTTGTCATTTATGTGGGGGAAATCTCTATATCTATGATTTCCGTTATAGCCCCAACATTTCATAGGTGGTTGTCTTGGCATTTTTCCACCCACTTTAGCCTTCCTGGGCTCTCTACAAGATGGTTGTCCTTGAGGATTGTTCTTGAAAAATGGTGGTTTGTTTCCCTTTTTCCTCTGGTCACTTTTAAAGTTCTTCTTGTCTTCGTAAGATTTTTGGAAAGTAGGCTTTTCTTTTTGCTGATCATACAAGAATTTTTCTCTCCTTAAAGTTTCTTCCATAGTCTTTGGGTCATCATACTGGATCTTTTCACTGATGGAAGATGGCAGTCCACTCAGATACCTTTGAATTTTGATAGTCTCGTCCCTGATGAAGCGAACATACTTCAACAATTCCAAAAATCTGCATTCGTATTCATCAATGGTCACACTACCCAGCTTGAGTTCAAAGAACTATTTCATCTTCCTATCATAGCATCTCTTAGTTAAGTACTTCTTTTCAAAATGTCTCTTGAACTCTCTCCAAGTAACATTCTCCTCTCTGACGTCTTGTACTTGCACAAGCTGCTCCCACCATACAGATGTATTTCCTTTAAGTTTGTAAATGGAAATTCTTCCCTCTGCATGAGAAGAATAGTTTTGGAGTTGGAAATATTTCCTCATGCCTAGCAGCCAAGTCTTGATATCTTCATCTTTCTTGTGTTCCCCGTCAAAAAGTAGGAGGTTTAATCTTGTTCATTTCACCCTTCAGTTCATCCACTCCAGATATCCTATGTTTTCTGGTAGGATATGGGCTTGAACTACTGTGTGCATCCTTATTGGAATGTTTCAGGGAATGATGATGATGCCTACTAATTCTTCTTGATATTATTTTCCTCTTAGGATTCTTGCGACTCCTTGTTTTTCTTGAGTCACTCTCCTTATCTAAATTCCTTTCGATTCTTTCTAGACTCTGCATCAACTTTAAGTTCAATTTTCCTTGTTGATCCTTGGATTTCATGAGCTTTCTATTATCAGCTCGGTGAGCCTGGGCGTCTTCCTGTAATCGTTCAATGATTTTCACCATATGATATTCCTTATCTATCTCTTCTCCATGTCCATTGGAGTTCGATCCTTCAAATCCCAAATGGACATCCATTCCTTTTGCTTCATCCTCGGAACTGGAAGCATTTCATGCTTCTTCCATTTCTTTTTCACTTAGTGGAAATTATATTTGGTTCTGTCACTTGTTGAACTTCTGCATCACAATGTGTAGACAACCGGAATTGTTTAGGCCATTATTCCTTAACAAATCCCACAACATTCATAAAAAAATTGATTCAAGAAAACGTTCAGTTTTCATGAATTTTTCGAGCTTTACTTGGTTCTGTAGTAAACTCAGGCCTTAGTCCTTTTCTCTCACTTACCCAATTCATGCAACCAAGTGATAGATCTCAAGGTTCTTTAATTGAGACTTCATCTTTCAAAAAACTCTAATCATAGCACATCAGTTACTCAGAGTTCTGAATTACCGAACTCGCGAGGCAGGCAGATCAACCATCCACCATACCTAACATCCGACGATGGACATACATTGAAGCCTCTGGGACTTTGGAGCTTCGGGACTTCAAAGTTTTGGGTCTCGAGGGTTCGATAATTTGGTCCTAGAGGCTCCCCCACACACTTCCCTCTCCAAATCCTAACTTTCGAACTTTTCACCTTTCTAGCCTCTGGGCCCACAACACAGTTGTCACCAACCACGGTGGTGACACGTGTTGTACTTAAGAAGGTCCATGTTACCCCATGCGACGCCATTCGATCCCACTGCGCCTACATTTTCCTTCGGGACCCACTGGCACATGGCACACACCCCATGTGTCCACGTCCATCCAAGTGGTGTCGTCATGACTCACTGCTTTGGCTCTTCAGGACTTCGTAATTTCAGGCTTCGAGAGTTTGTGCATCATAACATCCCACTTCTCCCGACATCTCAACTCCCGAAATTACAATATTCTCTTTTGCTTGATCCAACGATCAAGCTCTTTTTCTAAGATCTGCGGTGTATATATTCTTGGGATTTCAGAGTTTCAGGTTTCAGATGTTTGTGCCTCAGCACACCCCACTTCTCCTGATTTCTCAACTCCTAAAGGCTTCCAGGATAACCTTCCTCCACCTTCTTTGGATTTGATGGTCATGAAGGAATATCCTTTTTCTGAAATGGATCCTACAGCTCCAACACCCCAAGTGTTGAGATCTCTCTCTCTCTCTCTCTCTCTCTCTCTCTCTCTCTCTCTCTTTGGTCAAACACCATGCCAGTTGCGGTTTTATTCTACGCTACTCCTTTGGAGCTTCGTAACACGGCTAAGTAACCCATTGCCACTAAGAAATATTCTAAGGTTTGAAATTGGTTCCATCCGAACACCATTTCCACTCAAAACCTTGGGTCCAAAGATCAATTCTCCGACCCATATAGGATCAATGTTCCAACCTAGAGCTCTGATAGCATATTGTAACATCCCCAGCCATCCAAAGACCAGGTAATGCTACCATGCAGAATTTACAACTTATATAAAATAAATGCATTTTAATGAAATTAACACAGATAACATAGAGTTACTTCTATCTTACAAAATTAACATAGAATTAAGAGAAATTCATACATGCAACATAATACATGAAGAAATACAGTATCAAAACAACCTGCATAAAATACATAATTAAACACATAATGATACTTATCTCTTTTTTGGAGTAAATCCACCAACTGCATGTAGACCTTCCACGAACCTCCCAGCCTTAGACCACACTTCTCATCACTCTCATAAGTAGGTCACCCCCGAGATGGGACTAAATGCCACCGAGCAAGGTAGTTCTAGGCTAGGCAAGGACCACAAGGAAGTTGCACAAAGAAACAAGAAGGATCTTTTATCCCAGGAGCCACTTATGCCCACAACACATAGACCCTCATTCCACACACACCTTCTCCACCCTAGGAGGATACACCTTCACTAATACAAGTCCATTGACCAGTACACCTCCCTTACCTTGGGCTTCAGCAACAGTCTGGACTAGAATTCGCAGAGTACTATGGTTGCTATGGGACTCCCTTCTAGGAGAACTCACTTCCCAGTAGACTCTCTCACCTGGGAGAGCTACTCACAGGTCTAATAACCATCCTTAGACTCAGTTATAGCTGGGTATGGTTGAAAAAAAAAGAAATAGTAATAGCAACAAAAATAAGAAAAAATGGGTATGGACACTCGAAAAGGCAATAGCCTATCACTAAGTCACAACACGGCTTAGGAAACTACAATTGCGTCAGGCTTCACAAGAAACAACACATGATGGCTTTCTTGTTTCTGGTTTCATAGTTGTGAGAGATATGTTGAGGTAAGACAATCCAGAGGCAACAACAGCTCACGTACAATATGGGAGAATGGAAGGATGACCAGCCTTCCTATGAGGGTTCTCTTCACTATGCGTGGGTATGCAGATGTAAACGCATAGGAAAGAATGGTTCAGACAGAGTACCACTAGCGAACTCAGACGGAGGATGGCAGGAAAATGACTCGCGAACCCCCAAACACAGCTGACGCTTTAAATTTTAACTACATGATCCTAGGTCGACACTTGTCTTCCTGGAGCTGCATGCATTTCCTTTAGCTTACATCCCCCAACCACCAGGAACTTCGGATAACAAAATCATATAATGTTCACTTTATTCTTCAGGAAATAATATTAAAATATTATTCCTCTAGAGGTAATTCC
>ML785280.1:161601-172935 GCA_009831015.1 Picea engelmannii
CATAGTTCCCTTGGTTAAGGAAGATTCTCTTTGGGCTCCGCCATACCTCAAGACCTAAGAAATAATTCTTTAGGCCAAGGTCTTTCATCTCAAATTATGAAGTGAGCTTCTTCTTACATTCGGTGATGAGATTTGCTTCTCTAGTTAAGAATAAGTCATCCACATACAGAAGCAATATCACTGGCTCATCATTCATAACCTTGAAGTAGAGGTTAGAATCTACTTTACTCTTGGTAAAGCCCAAACTCATCATAAAACTGTCTATCATACCATACTAAGCTATAGAAGATATCTTCAACCTGTACAGAGCCTTCTTCAACTTGCAGGCATGAGTCTTCATGTCTTCAACTTCAAATCCTTGAGGTTGTTCTATATACACTTCTTCTTCAATGACACCGTTTAGGAAAGCTGTCTTTACTTCCATCTGGTGCAACTTCCACTTCATCTTAGTTGCAAGGCCTATGATGGTTCTGATCGAAGTGTATTTGGCTACATGAGCGAATGTATCTTCATAGTCAATGACTTCCTTTTGAGAAAATCCATGAGCAACAAACCTTGCTTTATACTTCTCAATACTTCCATCAACAACATGTTTTATTTTGAAGAGCCATTTGGAAGATACCACATCCTTGCTCTTCGATCTGGGAACTATTTCCCATACGTCGTTCTTTATTATGGATTGGTATTCTTCTGTCATGGCATCTGCCCATTCTTTCATTTGAATGGATTCTTCAAAGCAGGTAGGATCCTTGTCTACGAGATCACACATTAAAGTCATATAACTGGAGAATAGCTTAGGTCTCTTCACCTGTCTTGTGGTTCCTTCGGGAACACCATACTTATCTCCATATTGAATAAGCTCTCTAGCCCAAACATGTTTTCTCTTATGGGAGATTCTTGAAATTCTACTATGTCATGATCTTCTAGAATTTCATCATTAGGGGAAGCTACAACTTCCCTCACTGGTTCTGCAACTCTAGAAACCTCCCTCACTAATTCTGTAACTCTGGGAGCTACAGGTTCTTCTTCATATACTTCTTCAAGTTGGCATCTTCTTGATTTATTGAGCGTTTCTTCTTCATCAAATGTCACATCCCTTTTGATCTCAATGTGATGGTGACCTGGTAGATAAATTCTGAAGGACTTGGAGACCTCACAGTATCCCACAAATATTCCCTTCTTTCCTGAGGGCTCCAACTTGTTTCTCTTCTCTTTCGGAATATGTATAAATACTGGGAAACCAAATATTTTGAGATGGATTACCTCTGGCTTCTTTCCGGTAAACATCTCTTCTGGGGTCTTGAACCCAAGTGCACTACGGGAAAATTGGTTTTGTACATATATTGTTGTCATTGCTACTTCTGCCCATACTTAGCACATTGGAAGATATTGATCATGGATCATGGTCTTCACTGCTTCCATTATCGTTATGTTTTTTCTTTCTGCAACACCATTTTTTTGAGAATTGTAGTGAGTGGTGAGCTCCCTCTTGATCCCAACATCTTTGCAGAAGTTCACAAACTCGTTTGAGGTGTATTATCCTCCATTATCTGACCTGGATATATTTATCTTTCTTTCAGAAAGATTCTCTATCAAGGCTTTTAATTCCTTGAATTTATTGAACACTGCATCTTTTGATTTCAAAAAGTAAACCCAGGTCTTACGAGGATAATCATCAATAAAAGATACATATTAAACATACCCACTGATGGAGGATGATGGAATTGGGCCACACACATATGAATGATTGAGTTCTAGGGCTCCTTCTGCTTTGTTGTTTCTCTTCAGAAAAGGGTTCTTGATGTTCTTCCCTTGTGTACATCCATTGCACATGCCTTCATGGTCAACCTTGAGTTCTGGTAGACCTATGACTTCTTTGCATACGTATGGTAGTGCCTTGTAGTTGATGTGGACTAATATTCTATGCCAAAGTTCACATGGATTATCAATGGCGTGGGTCAATGTAGCTTCTGAGTGACCCTTTATCTTATACAAGCCACCTTCTTCTTTTCCAACAACGATTTCTTCTTTCAAGGTTTCTCCTTTAGCCCACATAAGAAATTATCCATCTATAAAGGAAACTCTGAAGCCTTTCTTTTCTAAATCTGAAATGGAGAGTAGGTTCTTTGTCAAACCTGGTACATAGAGTACATCCTTCATCTTCATTTAATTCCCTGAATTAAGCTTGTAGTTTGATTCTCCCACTCCCTTGATGGGATATTGGTAATCATATCCAAGTGTAACTTTCTGAGAAAAATTATTTTCTGAAATTCAAGAGAGAATATCTCTTTGAAATGTCATATTCTTGGAGGCACCACTATCAATGAGCCAAGTTTTTGCACCAGGTGTTACCAATCCTAAGAGGGCCGATATTAAGACATAGTCTTTAATTTGTTCTCTTAAAATCTTTGCGGGTGGCTCTTCATATTCAACTGCATGGGAACGGTGCCTCTTATTTGTCCTCTTGTATTCTTCTTGTCTGGTTGTAAAATGTCTCACAATATGTCCCATCTTGTCACAGTGTTAGCATTAGACAGATGAGTAATCTCTTTCCTTTCATTGTCCTTTCTTCTGGAATCTCTTTGGTTGAGATTTGTTTTGGGGGTGAGGCTCTTTATGAGTTTATTTCTGGAAGTAAGACTTTTTTCTTCCCCCTTTAGTGTGAGTAGCTAGGTCTTGATATCCATCTCTTTCTATTAAAGCCTCTCTATTAGATACTCTTGATTCTTCTTGAATGCATTCTTCCCATAGACCGTCAAATTTTATTTTCTCCGTTTTGGCACATCGTTTGGATGAATGCATCCCAAGGTCTTATGAGACCATTAAGGGTCGTCATTACGATTTCTTCTTCGTGTATGGTATCTCCAATCACTTATAGTTTTTCTTTGAATTATGATATTCTGGAGAAATATTCCTGGATTGATTCTCCTCTCTGCATCCTTGTATTCTTGAGTTGAGTTCTTAGATTCATCTTCCAGTTTATGCTCTTTCCTTCATATAGTTTGTTTAGGGAATCAAACATTTCTTTCGGATTCTTGTTTGATGACACGTAAGGAATTAGGTGATCTTTGATTGAATCTGCAATGATTATTTTGGCCCTAATCGTGTCCTTTTGGTGCTTTTCTTTGTCTGCAGCATCAGCGGGTTCTGGTACTTCTTCTTTGACGAATCTTGCTAGGTAATTCTCTTCAAGAATGAGACCAATCCTATACATCCAGGAACTAAATTTTTCGACACCTTCTAGATTTTCAACAATATTAGTGCTTGCAGACATCTTTTACCTAGAGCTAGGAAAATGTCAAAAATGAAAATGCTAAAAATTAAATTATGAACTTACCAGGAGGTGCGCTTGGCTGAGGCGAGTATCTTGGTGTGTTTGGATTTAAGAAAATACAACTTTTACCCCTCCAAACTTGATCTGTAGATTTCTGGGTTGGTGCTTCTAGTTTTTCTGGTACTTCTGGTACTCTGGTACTTCTGGTTTTCTGGTACTTTGTGAAAACTAGGGTTTCACTTTTCGAGAGATCCAGCCACTGAAAATTTGCACTGAGGATGCCAAAGTGATCCTTGATGAAGAGAGAACTTTTCTAGATGGTTTTGGGGCTGAAATACTTCTCGAACAAAAATCCCTAATTTGCATGTACAACAACAGTGATGTTTTTCACTTTCTCTTGTGAAATATGCTCTCTTAAGCTTAGCTCTGATACCATGTTAAGGTTTAATCTATTATTAGAGTTCTTTTCATTTCACTAGATAATAATAGCATAAGATAGGATCACTGAGAAATACACAATCACAAGAGACACATCATTTATCCTAGGAAACCCTCATGGGGGAGAAAACCCAACAAAACTTCCTTATTATAGATAGCCAATACAATGCCAAGATATAACTCAAACAAATACAAAAATTCCTCTCCCAAGAATGCACCTCTCTCTCTCTCTCTTCTCCAACTCTAGCTCCAAAACTTGCTTCTCAATGAATAAGTGAGTGTGTGTCTAAATTAGGCGCTAGCCTCCTTATTTATAAAAATCTGGCACGTGTGGAGGTGTCTCTTCACTGGTAGGGCTGACTTCTTCTTTTGAGTGGTTATAACCACCTTTAATATATTCTTGGATCCCTTTAATATATTTTGAGCTTCGTTTAATATATTATGGGGCCGACTACTTATTCTTCCTATTATAATTATATTTTGACCAATCCGCAAAAGGGGATTTGGTATTTCACAATAGCCGACATGATCAATCTACAATACGGGATTGATCTAATAAATAATGCAACAATAGTAATTGCAATACAATTTGCAGATACATTATTTAAATAACTTGAGTAGTCATTCCTTTTAAAATGGGGTTGCCATTGTGTTTTCTTTTACTAAAAAATAAGAGGTTCATTTCACGGTTGCTGATCATCGAAGGTTGGTGAAGAAACACGTCATGATATATTAATTATGCATGTGAAGTTCCTCCCTTCGAGGATCGTTATCCCTTGACCTTTATAATTGAATCAAGAGTCTTCTTGACAACCCTATTATTATGGCATGGGACGAATGATCCCTTTGTACTTCCTTCTGATCATAAATATAAAATATATTAAATTCTTCTTACCTATCATTGTCATGATGTGACCCTTTAATCTAGTGTATGGAGAGGTAAGTCGGTCTGGGTCCCTCAT
The DNA here is from genome assembly GCA_009831015.1 of Picea engelmannii. Classification (NCBI taxonomy): domain Eukaryota; kingdom Viridiplantae; phylum Streptophyta; class Pinopsida; order Pinales; family Pinaceae; genus Picea; species Picea engelmannii. The sequence continues at coordinate 166,276 of ML785280.1, forward strand.
TCTAATACTTAATTTATTAATCTTCTTAGATCCTTGAATGGATGTATAAGGCAGTTGAGTTCCTTATTAGTCCCTGCCTCAAGCGAGGGACTATAGAAACCGCCTAGCGGTAAAATATCATTGACCTAATATTAGTTGGTCCCTTTTTCTGCATTAATAAGTGTTGTTTGGAGCTCTCACTTCACATCAATTCACTTGACCAACGCATTTTTTTTAAATTTCAATTTTTTTTTAATTTTTTTTTTTTTTTCAGTTGAAAGTATGGATTTTTTTATTGGTTCATAAGAAAGTATGGAATTTTTTATTGGTTCATAAGCCATGATTTGACATAATTATCCCAGGTATGTGCCAATTTATTTTTTGTAATTGTCAAGATTTTAAATTAATTTAAAAATAAAAAATAGTATCTACTAACACGGGCTTTCTACTTCTGCGTGTCAAGCCAAACATCATACCACTGGGGGCACAGATGCATTCCTGTGTCAAGACAAACATCATATGAATGGGAACACACCTGCAAGTTGTTAGGGAAAGGTGATGCGATATTTGGCGATGAGATTGTGATTCAATCATCCTACCAGATTCATTTGTGGGTGCTAGCTTGTCCCTGGGAGTATTGAAGTTGTAGCTCGGTGGGAGAAATTCAAGTGCGATGTGTTAATACCAGATACCAGAGTTATGCATCAATGATTTTTCCTCTCAGGTATTTCTTCCATATGCTCCTGCTGGCGCTCCTTCTCTACCCAACTAACATGTTTGTTAGTTCTATTCTTCAATTGCACGCTGCATGTTTCTTCCATGTGCTCCTGCTAGCACTCCTTCTCTACTAAGCTAACATGTTTATTAGTTATATTATTCAATTAAACACTCCATGTTTCTGGAATTCTGGATTCCCACAATCATTGCATCACTAAAATAGATAGGTTGAGCCTGGGTTCTTCACTCGCTCCACAACAGAACATAACTAGTTTGGTTTCTCCCAATGAAAATTTTCCTGCTGGATTTTATAGAGTGGGTAACAATGATTATGATTTTTCCATATGGTATACTAGGACACCCGACCGAACATTCACCTGGATGGAAAATGGAGAGCAACCTGTCAATGGAAGATATTCATGTCTTCATCTCGGAAAAGATGGAAAACTATTTCTGCGAGATGCAGATAGAAGCCTAAATGGATCGAATGAATGCTGCGAGAGTCACAACTCAATTATGTACACGAATCTTGAAGCCACACCACAATAAATAGATAATTATTCTTAAAATTAGATCTTCAAAAAAATAAGATGATCCACTCTATCAACCGTAAAAAACATCCATGATAATGTAATGTAATGTAGATGGATAACTAGCTAACAAAATATGTTTATATGGTTAATACTGAAATCATTGTAAATCGATTATGTTTATGCCATACATGGATTCAAAAACCCCCAACGCACAGAAAACATGCAATTTGAACATTTCTACCTCACCATTCTAGAGATTGAAAAATGAAATTTGTATCATTAAAAGTAACCTTCAAAATAACCAAAACGTTGTCTTTTATACTAGGTTGATATAATTTGTTTTAAGGTGATAAATTTTGTTTTAAATGTGTTTATACTAAGGTCATAGATTCAGTTTTAGATAGTTTTAGATGTAATTATGAAAAGAACCAAATAATTTCATAACAAATTTAAGTTTTTCTTTTGTCAATATGAGTATACAACAAGGTCAGAGTAGATTTCATACCTCAATTAGACCAGAAGACCCCTCACCTTGACTTCAATTAGACTAGGATACCTCTCAATTCACATCAATATTTGTTTGTGACATTGTTCCTCCATAATATCTACTCTGCTTGTTGTTCTCATTTCATCCTCATATGAATGAATTTCCGAAGCCATGTCGGTTGTTCTAGTTCGTGACTTCTCAAAACCTTCTGAAATGAAATTTGAATTATATTAAACCTTGGGTTGTGGGGGTCGGAAGCATAATATCCATCCATCCCGATAATAACTTTCATTTGTCTTAAGAAAAATCATTGATTTCCAGCATATAAGGTGATTCCTTCAAATAAAGCAAGTGGCAGGAGAAGAAGGGATTTATATGTGGATGGTAAGGTGCATAGCAAGAAGAAAAATGAGGCATGGAATGAAGCGTCCATGAAGAAAAGAAAAGGTAGAAGTTATGAGACCGAACTGGGTAAGGTTCTGTCATCATTAAAGCTTGTAGTACTTCCAGGGTAAGGGGGTACATCTTTTGTCCTTCCTCAAGATGGATGGGCTAGTATCAAGACCTATCTGTAATGGTTGCCCCCTCTACCGAAACTATAAGGAAATCTGAAATTCGACTTGTTGTCATGGTGGGGTGCTTCCTACTTGACTTGGGGCTATGGAGGCACCTCTCTCCTTCCCTCAAGTACTACAAGACAACCCATTCTTGTTATGATTTTAAACCTTGCTTGAATGAGACTCACCATGACTGACTAACTTCAGCGAGATGCATTCAAATCCAACCCCTTGAAACCAACCCCAGCCTGGAAAGAGCACGAAATCATATCTCTACACTTCAGACAGGATGTAACTTTGTTGGGAATTATACAGAGAAGCACCATAGAGCTGGACGAGCACGACATCATATCCGTGGATTTCAGACTCGATGTAATTTTGTTGGGAATTATGAAAGAAGCAGAACAAAGAATTGGTAGCAACAATATGAAGGCACGCTAAACTCTCTTTACACAAGCACTCAACAACAATGGACGCATGGCGCTATAAATATCCTATGTGTTGTGAAGTGGTGGCTACACGCCTTCCAATGGATATCTGACTTTTTACAAAGTGGTGTGAAGTGCCCGCTTTCCACACATCCATGATACAATTGATTTTATATTGAAAGGAGTTAACTTTTACTCCAGGACATCTCGCTAACTTATGGAGGTTTACAAATTTTCAACAATGGTATTCCTTTTGTTGTTGTACGGGTCTATTCGTATTAATCGACGATTAGTTTACCATGCACAATTTGTAATAGTAGTCGATATTCCTTTTATGTCACGGTTCTTATACAATTTTCTTTCGTTTATAACGTTTTAATTTGTATCGTTGATCTTACCAAATGATGAACATCGATGGTCATGATTCCTTCTCCATTTCATCAACGAACAAATCGAAGCATCAGGGTACCAGAATATCAGAATCCCAGAACCTCTTGCAATTCTTAAAAAAAAATTCCTAGGCCCGATATGTCGATAGCCTCGAACAAAACAATCGAACCATGATACCAGTGGATTGGGAGATCGAGTGTATTGGGAGTTCACTGGGAACAACACACAAGTTTCACCGACAGCCAAGGATCTGGTATGGAACTATGACCAATCCAACCATGATACTGCGAAACTGGAAGATAGAGGTATCGAAACCGATAACCCTTACACTTAGTTAACAAATCTCCTCGGGGCTATAGATTGATGGATCAATAGATCATGATGTATGTTGATTGGAGTCTCGATTTACAATGTTTTTGAAATACGTTGAGGTTGGTGTCGGTGGCGGGATAGTGGAAACGGGACCTCGCTTCACCCATTCATTCATTGGGCCACTACACAACTTTCCTCTCCTTTCTTGTGTACAAATGGAGTGCTTCCACGTGATTTCAGGACATGTAGCCACTAAATGTTACGACGCTCCCCCAAATTGTTTTTGATTGAAAAATAGGTAGCACATATATTTTCATGTTTCAGATCTATTCATGATAAAAATTTGAAGTCGTACCCTGATCAAATTTTTTCACAGTAATGGTGGTGAGCAAGAATCTTTTAGTTTTTATTTCTTTTCTTTTTGGTTAAGTAAGGGTGGTTGGCAAGAATCTTTTAGTTTTTATATCTTTTCTTTTCGGTTAAGTTTTGTCTCTTATGATCAAAGTATTGTCTTCATCAACAACAACTTTATTTGATCCAAATTATCACTATCACCCTAGGGAAAAACTTTATTTTGATGATGGTAAAATTGTTTTACATTTCATTCGCTCAAAATGAAGGTTGCAATTCGACTAATAAAATGTAAAATGTTCATCATAGGCATTTTCATCAAATATCAAATGCCCTTAAACATTATTGTGACCTGAAGAGAAATTTAGCCATTTAAACTTCCAAAACGTCATTATACTTATCTTATATAAAGTCATGTTTGTATTGGAATTATACTATTAGATATTTTACTATTATACTATTAGATATTATACTAATAAATGTTTTAGTATTATAGTAACTAGGAATGAAATGGTCAATTTTTTACTAGTTTTTATTTGTTGCAATTTAAATATGGTTTTATTTATTGCAATCGATCATGAGGAAGGGATTAGCTATTTTGCATCTATTTCCCTTTTTTATCTATTGTCGTAATTGATTTTCTTTAGCTCCTTAAAATGATATTTTTCAATGATGTTGAATCCTAAGGTTTTCTCATGGAGATTTGGGGTCCTCGTCCTTGGGGTTGTAAATGGATATTAATCTACTTACGCTTTTCTTAAAGGAGTTGACATTTCGATGGGAGTGTTAATCGGATTACCATTGATTAAATTGCATTTAAACTCTTAAATGATTCCTAAACTAAAGGAGGGTATTATTGAGCTTTAATTAAGTAGATGTATGTTACAGAACCTCGAAACCCTGGATAAGAATTGCCACACCTTAATGAAACGATTGAAATTTACCTTGAGGATTAGATTAAACTATTATTCATAGAAAGGTTGCACTTATGCTTGTGTGGTTTTTTTTATTTGGGCTTGTGTGATTAGTTTACTCCCTGTGCCATGCACTATAGAATTGATAATTACTTGTGCACCATGAAATAAATGTGATGCATGAATGGTGATGTGATTAGATTACCTTGCGCCATTAATTAATGTTAAGGTATGATTGATACATTGATTAGCTCACTTTGTGCCATGAAATAAATGTGATGTATGAATGGTTATGTGACTAGGTTACCTTGCGCCATGAACAATATAATTGATAATTACTTTTGCACCATGAAATAAATGTGATATATGAATGGTGATGTGATTAAATTACCTCACACCATAAATTATTGTTGATGTATGAATGATACAAGGATTAGCTTTCTCTTGCAACATGCAATTAAAGTTGATGATTAATTTTGCGGCATGATTACTTGATGAATAGGATTGATTGATAAATCTAGTTGATTTCAGATTGATTGGATTAGTGGGATATAGACACCTCCTTGTTCCTCATAACAATCACCATCCCTAAGACCTTAAATGGTAAAAATAAATCGGATAAATCCTAGGATTGAGAATTGCTTATGTGTCCTGGAGGTCCTAACCATGCAGGATAGGTTGGGCGGGTAGCTATTTTAATATTCAGTAACGTGGTAGATCATGATTTGTATTTATCTTCAGTTGATTGCGATGTGTTGAATTGTGTCGCTATTTATGTTGTGTGTTGATCATGTGTAACTATCATTATGTTAATGTGTTGGATATGTCGTTATTTAATTGTGATGATGTGTAACTTGTGATGTTATTAATTATTTCATGACAATTTAAATTTCTAATTCAATTTTTTTTTTACCTATTGTACTTCGTTTGTCATCGTAACGACAACGTCATTACATATTTTACCTATTGTACTTTCGTTTGTCGTGGTAACAGGGTGGTAACGATGGGTGACCTCATAATTTAAAGTGGAAGGAAGTTGGAATTACCATAACCTCAACTCACTGGAATTTTTCGCAATGAACATTTGGAGTTTAATGCATCAATGTTAATGCTCATTGAAAAGTATTGGGTTGCTTCCCCACCCTCTCTAACTGATAGATAATTTAATTATCCTGATGCATAAATCGTAATATATTATTATTTTTATTTTCCATGTTTTGCATGTGGGAATGTGAGTCTACGTGCCAAGCTTTTGGAGGAATGAATGTGTGTGCCATGGAGGAAATATACTATAGTATCCTGCTGCAGAAATGGTAAGATATTTTATTTTATTCTCCAAGTAGGTTCTGCATGTGGGAATGCGAGTGTGTGTGTCCGTCTTTGGGAGGAATGAATCTACATTCTAGGCTTTGGCAAGTTACAACGTCATGTTCAGACCATCTTTCAGAACCACTGCAGAGATTTGGACATCTAAATGCATTGTATCTACTGGCTTCATTGAAAAAATTCCATTAACTAAAGTTAAACTTTGGAAATGGGTTAAAATATTTTAGTCAAAGCCTAAACTATTAAGACAGTCAACGCATACTCATCACTATATATCATGCCTTTCGACAGGGATAATAAGAATTTATGGACCGGACAATGGTCTGTCAGGGATTTCTTGGCCTGGAATTTGTTGTACTTCTGGTCTCCATTCCTTTATTGAGGATGGAGTAGGTTTAGATTTAATGCCTTTAGAAATTAATTTAGGTCTTCCTTAGTTATTATCTTATGGCACCCCAGAGTTCACTGGGGTGTGCTTGTCTTGTCCTTTGCCCATTTTTTTGGTGTGTTGTCTGAAGAACTTCACATGTGTATGTATGGTCTAGTTTCTTGTTTTGGAAAATAAACTAAACAATTGTGGCAATTTGTCGAATATGATTACTAATTTCTTCTATCAGTCAACATTCTTAGTTAACACTATTGAATCTGACATTAAAGATTTCAAAA